>JAPDSC010125766.1:73468-103215 GCA_026290005.1 Latrodectus geometricus
ATAAATTTCACGTCTGTAGCATGTCGCCTTCTTGGTGTAGCAATTTTAATGGCCAGTAGTGTGTATATATATATATATATATATATATATATATAATTGATTAGGTACAACAGCAAACAATAATTACTTAATTACAAAAAAGTATTCAAAAGAAATAATTAATCATAGAGATTAACTATACTTACAGTTACTATAGAGAATCACTAACGTTAGATACATTATACCTCTTTTATTTTTACTTAAAAGGAAATTTATTGATGAAAATGTTGATAAGCAAAACGAAAAAAATTTATTTTCATCCAGTGTAACGTTTGTTGACCCAAGGTCCAGTCCCTTGCAATGCAAAAAAATAACATCTTATGTCTCATTTATTAATTAGTATCTTTTCTTGCATGAGATATTGTACAATTGACCTTACAGAATATTAATTATATTTTTCTTCTTATTGAGTTACCTATTTTCATTTATTTACGTATCGTGAAATAATTATTAAACAATAAATTGAAAAAGTTCATTTAAATGTTCTATTGTTTCATTTATTTATTAGCTCTTTTAATTAAAAACAGTCATAAATTAAACTAAGAAAATTGTTAGCTATGCCAAAAGAAGGCAAAATTACATTCCAAAAATAAAAAATTTGATTCTTATTTTTGAATTTATATAATAGATTTATAAATATTTGTATGCTTTTTGTTACAAACTTTAAGCTTATTTTACATTTCTTTCATTATTTCTTCTTGATTTATTTATGTAATGCTATTATCTGTTGTTTAATATTAACTCATCGTCCATATATATATATATATATATATATATATATATATATATATATATATATATCATGATAATAATTCCTTAATAATTGTCTAAATATTTTATTTCATTAAAAGATAACATAGTTGCATGTGTTTTATAAAATGAAACCCAAATTTCAAATGCTCTTTAAAATTTTTTCAAAAATTTTTAAATAAAATCTTAATGCTATATCTCAAAGGAATAAATGGTTTTTTTACGATTAGTATATGAAAACATATCAGTAGTTTTAGACATCATTTATAAATAATTAATGTAGTAAAATGCTTTCCAATGAAATATCGGAAAACTAAACCGGCCAGTGGTTGCCAATTAATTTTACGAAAGAAAATGTGGATATTTTGCAAAAACGTCAGAGTATTATTTGCCGTTTTCGATTCTGAATGGTAAATGATAAAAGAGAATGCGTAAGAGAGAATGAATAAGAGAGAATCAAAAACCAATTAGAATTCTAGAAAAGGAAAATTAAAATTCTAGAAAACGTTTCGAAAACTGTTTAGTAGACTAAAAGGGCTAGCTTATCTTTGAGGCTTTATCTCTCTTCGTAGAATAAACTTGTAAGTCACATTTTCACTTGCTTTGAATTTTTGATTGCGAATTAATATATGTTAGGTGCATATAAACACTGTATATTTTTTTAAGATAAGGTATATAGTAGTCATTTAAGCATATCAACATAATGTATGAAATTTTTAAAAAGTATTCTGTAGTTGTGTGTGTCTGTGTCTTATTCATTTTAAAGTGTATAATAAATCGAGATTAAATCAATTTTCAAATTCATTTAAATATATCAAATAATGTTAATTTATATATAAACTTTTTTGTTTCTAACAGTTTTATAAGATATTGGTTTTAATTTTTCATATACCTTTATTATCATGCATCACAGAATACTCTCAAAAAGTTATTCATTGAATTTATTTAAAAAAAAAAAAGTTAAGCAAAGCTTAAATTTTTTTCTCTTTTCAGTCATTTTTGTCTTTAACGAAGATAAATAATTGTATGTTAGTAACCTCTCTTTCAAAAGATTATGATTTGCAAGAAATTAAAAATCTTGATTAATAATTTTTAACATTAAATTCCTAAATAGTAATTTTCCAGCATTAATATTTCCGATACGTTTAAAAATCATTTTTATTTTAAGAGTTATTAAATGACACGATAATTGTATTTTGTAAAATTAATGATATCAAACACTAAAGAAGGATGCTCATAATATAATAGAATTGATTGAAATGGATGCAAATGTGTTTCCATCAATTCACAGAATGAAAATTTTGTTTTTCATTTGTAATATTTCACATTATGACAAATTAATTATTTGTGAATAGAAATCATTTTTTTAATTTGAATCAAAAGCCGTATTTTACTCTTTCTTTATATTTCCTTTCATTTATAATGTTACAGCACAAGTGAAATGCGTGTCATTCGCAAAACTAAATGATTTATAAGACATAGAACATCTTAACATTTTCTAAACTCCTATTCAAACAAGCAAAATATTTTTCTTAACTTTCAAAGTAATATGTGTGCTTAGCTAACTTAAAATTAAAGAAAAATAAATGTAAGGAAAATGTTGAAAGTTATGTTATATGTATCCTTATTATAAATAGAAATTATTTGCATGAAAAAATTCATGTATGATTACAAGAATTTAGGAAAGTAGCTGCATTTAAAAGTATTTCAATTGTGATTAATGCATTAATTTTAAAAAGAAAAATAGATATTATTTGAAAATTTTCAAATAAAAATTATCAATATAATTTATTCCAATTCCTCAAACAGAAAACAACGTATTTAAAAATTTGATGAAAATCGTTCCATAAAAGATATATCAATAACTACAAAAATACGTTTAAATTTAGGGATAAAAAAATATACTAGATTTTATTTAAAACTTAAAAAAATATTTTTTAATTTTACTTTATTGAAATAAAAAACAGTTAGATTATTAAAATTAAGCTTTATCAATTTAAAATATATATTTAAATTTGATAAATCTGAAAGTCATTGTTCCTTAATTAAATTTAATAAATTTGACAATTATATACTAGTTAAAACTTTTATGTATCGATATCAAATCACATTCACCATAAAAGCATAGTGATATATCTAACATTTTGTGAGAAATATTGTATATGTTGATAACGTGATGCACTGATATCTTTTTGAAGATCAGCTTATTGAAGTTAATTAAGTATTTTTTATTACATTGAAGACCTTTTCTATACTTTTTTTGTCTTATTTTATCAGTGAGAAAAAGTGAGAGATATATTTTAATAGTTATGGCTTATAAATAATAAAAAGCGTTTTTCAAAACTTCATAACACACCTCTGACATCTTTGGGACAAATTTTTATATTACACTACATTTGGCTCAAAACATTGTTCTATACCTTAGTTGAAATGCATGAAAAACTAAAAATTTCTGCATCTACAAACAATATTTTATTTTCAATCATGTAAATGTAATGAAATTTTTTGTTAATATAGTTCAACTGTTTGGAATAAATTTTATTTTAAATATTCTGGTGTTTCCGTGGGCCTCGCCCATCGCTGACTGAATTGACAAATCCTAAATTATTTTCAATTATAGAAACTTTTCTCATTTATTTAAGCGTACCAATGAATGTGTTATCTACTTTTTCCTCCAAGTTTCCTCCCCCCCCCCCTTAAAAGGTAATGAAGAATGTTATAATTCTTTATTATTTTTACCTATTACAAGTTTTAATTAAAAATGAGAAAAAGTGAACAAATAAATCTTAAATAAAAGCAAATAAATTATTTCCTTTGTGCTATTTGTGTATGCAAGTTTAGCAACAAAAGCAACTGGAATTTAAAAGTTTCATTCAAAGGTTCTTAACTTTTGCTTTAAAACTGCATAAAAAAGTTAATCAAAATATCAAATACTCCTCAGTGTATAAAACAATATTAATCTGAATTCAAAATAATCCTATTACTGTTTGGATTGGAAAAGTTCCATTAGCCTCTGTGTTCTAATTAATCTGAATTTAGAAAATTCTTTATTGAGTGTTAATGAGATATGCTAATTACGTTTCACTTTGTCTTAAGAATGCCTATCTTTCTAAATATATTTAAGTTTTATTAATAAACTTAAATAAAACATTTAGAATGAGATTAAACATCATACTCTTTCCAGTAATATTTTTAATCAAATAAAATTTGATTAAAACGTAAATTAAACAAAAATTCAACGAAAAAAAAATGCTAAAATTTTGTGAAAAAAATCATTCACCATAGGATTAAGCCATTCTTCAGAGTTACCGTTAGTTATTTGGAGAAGATAAAAAACGAGTTAAGTCATTGTTGAAAAACAGGAGAGATTACTGTTGCTTTTTTGCAAGCACATACTTCGGAAGGTATATTAGGTTTTCTTCACTGCGATACATCAGTACGATTTGATATTTCCACAGCAGAGTTTACATTTTAACAGTTTTCAACTCTGTGGTTATCCGTAGTGTGATATCAATATAAATTTATTTTTATTAGAGTGCTTTATAATCGCAAAGTATTTTCAGTTATGTAAATTCAGGTATACATTAAGTAATCTTAATTACATTTGTTAATAAAGTCCTGAGCGCAACAGTTACAATGCATACTTAGTTTATCTCATCTTATATAATCTGGTTTTCTCAACAATATTTACTTCAAAAAAATTCATGTGACTCTTATTTCTCTTATGGTAACTTCTAATTACCAGCAAACAAGCACTTTATAGTATTTCCATATAATAAACTTTATAAGGGGACTTTCTAAGGAATAAAATATTTCCTTCCCTAGAGAATAACCCTTTAGTGTACAAGGTCATATCTCAATCTTGAAAAATACCATACGCCAATAAATGGTCAGGAATAGAAAAGAAAATACAGTATAAATAGACAGATTTCTTACGACATAAATTATATTTGACATTCAAATTTCTGCATATTCCACTTAAGATATGTCTTTCTGCATATTCTAATTTTATGTTACTAAATTTTTTTAAATATTTTGAATAATATTTCAAAAAATTCATAATTTAACCTATTTAATCCTTATAATTGATCAATTATTTGATTATTAAGTTTAAAAACCTTTAAAAATGATTTTAGATAATAAATGTTAATAAAGTAAAAAAACTGGTCCTTTTTTTATTAGTAGTAGACAGAAATTGAAATATTATTATCTTCATTGGTTTAGAATCGATTTAAATCTGTATTCCCATTAGATTAAAGAAAAAGAACGAATAGAGCATTTTAAGTTTTCCCGCGTTGTTCCCGCTTTGGAGTCACTAAACAGTAATGCCACTTAGCTTTACCATGGGAACCAGTTTTAACGTCATTGTGAACACTTTCACATTCTTGAACTCGACTTCTATCTTATTCCTTACCTTTTATTTTGTTCTAAGACAGGTATTTCCCGCAATCGAAAGCTTAAGGCAATTTCACAACAATGCAATATAGAGCCAAAAAAGCTGTTTTATTAAAAATAAAATTCATTGAAAATTACTATTTTTCGTAATTGAATTTAATTTAATTCATGTTATTAATATCTCATTTTCTATTTCAAAAATTCTTAAAAATACATTGAAAATTTTGTAAAATAATTTCCAATCATTTTATATACACACATTGTCCTTGATAATGTCATTGAAACCATTCAACTTTTAATGAGGACATTTACTTACTTTTTCCGTTAATTTTATAGTTAAAAAAAACAGCCTAAAGTGCAAAAATTCCAATTCAAACATTCATTATTAAATTTATTTCTATTTTACACTATACATGTTATTATGTTTTACGGATGAAAATAAGTCTACTCAGCATGTTTTCGTGTTTACCAAGGCTTTTCCATTAATTATTTTCAAATTGTTTCCCATTGAACTGAAAGATATAAAAAATTTGTTACAAATTTCTTTAATAAAAATTGTGTTGATTTGGTTTGTAAAATGACAGCAATTTTATTTAGTAAATGCCGAAATAAAATATAAAGTTACTGCGCAACGATTAGCGATTTTGTCGGTTATATGAATAACGAATATTTGGATGATTTTGAAAACGAATACTAAATACTCAACGCCTCAAAAAAAGTTGCAATGTTAATTGAATGAAGTATAATGAAATGTTGCTAAATATTGCAAAAACAAAATTATTTAATTATTAAATAAATGAAAAATAATTATGATTTTTTATTTAGGAAGAACAATATGTTGTTTGCGAAAATAAAAATAAATGCAATTCGTTTGAAAATTCATCGGAAACAAAACAAAAGAACGTATTATATATTTTAGAACTAAAAAATTGAACTTAAAAATATATTTTAGAAAGGAAAATATGCACTATAATTGTGGAAATAAGCAGGAAGCATTATCATAAATTTGCTTTTTACGCAAAAGTACACATTTCTACCTTAAGCTGTGCATACAGAAAATGTTATTATTTTTTCTTTGTTTCTCCTAAAGCTGAAAATACAAGAAGAAAAATGCGGGAGAATCTTTACCGAAAATGCTGCAAAACTTTACATTTACGGCATAATTTCTGGTTACTTAAATTGGAAACTTTTAATCTATTTCATCTATATTACAACTTTTCATACTATATCTGGAAGGTGAAGTATTTCCTTAAATTTAAATGATTTATATAAGCATTATTTTATTACTAACTTATTAAATTATTAGTTACAAAGATAAATTATCTTCTGTGAAAAAAATATGGTCGAAACAAAAAAAAATTAGCATTTTATCCCTTACATCTTGTAGAAATTTTATTAAATACTCTTTATAAAGTTTCTTAATTGGGGTATTAAATGAATTATGACATTTTTATCAGTATATTCCTGGAATGCCGTTGGAACAACATATGTTCAGATGTAAAGTCACACAACTTATATAAATATGGAGACTAATACTTTTATCCAAATACTTATTAAAATATAGTAATATTTACTAAGACATTTACTTTTCTAAAAACAAAACAGTTTCAGTTTAAGCCAACTACTTGTCAAATGAACGGTAATTAAATTTCAGAAGCAACTTTCCACTCAGTGGAAATCAAATTCTACTTTCTTCGAGAAGTCGAGAATAATTGTAGTTTCTTTGCTTGACATTCTATTCCAAGTGGGGCGATAGAAAGAATTTCTCTGCACCCGATGTAAAAAGCATTAGCAGCTATATTTTTCATATCGTTGCTCCTTTTTATGTAGAAAAAAAACTATATCCTCAGTTATTGACGATATTTTGAGATGACGGAGAACAACGGTATGAGATGATGGTGATCAATTTCAGCGGCGGCAGCGTGTTAACTGTTTACCTTCTAGGAGGAAATATCTAATAATGTCTCTTCATACGACATCCGCGTGTCATTCGAAGACCAATAGCTGATATCTATTTTCAGTTGATTGTTTTATTTTTATTACTATGTTGTTTTCGGCTGGCTATGTTTATCTACCGAAGCTATTCAACACACAAATTCAACCACAAATAACTATTCAACTTCTCATTTGTTTTGTAAATAGTGGATTTGACATCTTTGAATCAGGTGTCGAAATCGCTACTTACAAAACAAAAGAGATACCTCCCTTACGTAGCAATTGTGTGAGATGGTTTCCATTATAATATGTCTATATTTTATTTATCTAATGTTTAATTTGTCATACAAAACTACAGCTACAGTTAAATCTCTTGGTCATGGAGAAACTCTCCCCTATTATTCTGTATGAGGCTCATTCCTTCACATGACTCATCACAGCATTCATTCGACCGATTCTTAGACAATACACAGTAGGCACTTAGATTCTTAAACAGTATTAGTATGATGATAATATACTCTTATTATCAAGTGTTTTCTCTATACCATGTAATCATGTTCACTTACATATATATATTTATTCATAATTAATTTTATTTAAAATCTACTCCATTGTAATAATTACATTCATTTAATATTCATCAAATTATATAAATATTTCAAGAGAGAGTTTTGAGTATGTTTCTTTTTGTTAAAAATACTTATATTTAGTAATAATACCAGATTTTGTTTTGCATTTCCCCATTTTTGCAGTGTGCACATTTAACTTAATTGAACTTCATTATCCTTATTCTTCATCAAAGCCCTATGCGGAGGAATTCCTTTTTCCTTTACCTCTCTTTTTCTTCCTCTATTGTTGTCACCGGTGTTTTTTTTTTTTTTTTTATTTTTTTTATTTTTTTTATTTTTTTTTTTTTTTTTTTGGTCCGGTCACCCAATACTTCAAGATATGCAGTTTTCTTGTATCTTTGTCACCTTACTCTCAAAAAAAGTCAATCAAAGTGCGAAATCTCGACTAACACTATTTTGTGATTACAGTTGTCACATCCAAGCAAGATCTGCTCCAGAGCTATGCAGTCACGATACAGAGCAACGAGTCCGAATCATAAATTTGAAAATTCATGCATCTTATTATGCTGTTGACTAGAGCACAATAGAAAGAGAAGTATTCAGAGAGAATAGTTATCAATGCAATTTATTGTTCCTAATGTATAAACCATCGTGAAATAAATAATAAATTATTACAATTGGCTAGTCTTCATAGCAAAATTAAATATTTTACTAAACTTAATCAATTTAAAAAATATTAAAAAACATATATGGAGTGCATTTTTAGGAATTTTTGCCTGAAAATCTTTATATTTGACACATAGTTCAAAATATACTTGAGCTTTACTTGAATATATTTGAAAAAATTATAAACTTTAATAAATAACAAAAATTTCACCAATTTTTGATTTTTTATTTTGAATTTTCCTATTTCATATCTGAAGTCGAGCAAGTTTAAGTGACGTGAAATAATAAAAGATTATCTACCACTTTTAACACTTTAAGATTTTTCTTATTTTCTAATGCATTTTAAATATACATTTCCTTTGTAAAATATTGTGTAATCCGATAATATTAAAGATTAAGTATATGTACTTTTATATACAAGGCGGGAGCTACAATAATTTTGCTCTAGGAGCTGTGTAATCTGGAACCAGCCATGCATCTAAGAGGAGGGAAAAGTCTGTGATTGATGAAATATCTTAAATGACAAATCGTAGAGCAATCGTGGCATCGATGACAATACAGTTTGCTTATAAAGAAGGCGTCTGGAAAGTTTCCATCGCGTTTGTTTTACTGAGTCACGCATGACATTCATAACTAGGCAAACAATGTGAAGAGCACTTTCAATTTGACAGCCGGTTCTCTCCTGAATACACTTGAATGTACTTTGCCTGCACGGAGAATATTTTTTAACTTTTTTCTCTCTTGCTGCTGAACGAACTACATATCCTGTTCCATAACATAATGCTTAACCTATCTATCCTCATTTACCCTAAAAATAGCATGTATAGTTCATATCATTCATATAGTTACTGATTCGATTTTCTGATCCATCTCTCATTAAAATCATTTAAGAGATTTATCGCCGATAATATGACCTAATGTTAAAATCTGCAGCAAAAAATGTTAAATAGTTTTGTAAATCTATTTGAAGTTTCACAGGATGGCTCAAGCTATAATTATAGCTACATAGATTTCATACACTAAATTAAATTTCCTTTATTTAAATTATGTTTTATTTTTATGTACCGTTAAGTGATTTAAAAGGGATAAGAAACTTTTCAACACTTTTAATCTTCACATAAATATCAAATTAACTCGGAGGAATATTATTTGAGGGAATAAAAGTAGCATGAAAAATAAATTTGAAATATGTATAATATAATTTATAACATATGTTATTAATGAATTAATTAATTTATAAATCAGTTCATTGTATAGTAGTGAACTAAGCAATAAAAATTTATAACACAATGAATGTGACACTAAAAATTTAACGGAAGCGGGCATTCCCCATATTCCATGGTGGCAACAATTATGAGTCACCATTCAAATGAATGCCATCATAAAAATTATCTATAAAGTTAACATTCCGAAGATTTTTGTGAATAAAATACAGAAACTATTCCAGTAGCTTTAATACTGAGAGTTTTTAGAATAAAACATAAAAATTATTCCAAATGATGACAGTTTTTGATGAAGTTTTTATAAAATCCATCTTATTGAAATTTATTATGTCATTTTTAAAACTTTATTTTTATTACATTGCTCTCGAAAATTTTATATAAGAGAACTATTTCAATATAAGTTTTATTAATGACAGATTTTGAATAATTTTTTATGAAACAGAAATAAATTATATATACATTAACGATCGTACTTTTTGATGAAAACTACAGGCACGTTACGTTTTTGCATCTTTTCGTTTGTTTGCTTATTAAATTTAAAATTATGGATAAAAATTTAAGCAAAAATTGCCTCTATTGAAATGCGATAATAAAAGCAAGACATATTAATTCCATCAGAATAAAAGATAGTGAGACTGCTGACGTATTTTCCAGTACGTAACGTCATAAAACATTGAATTAATGTCATAAATGCCAACAGTTGGAAGTTTTAACTGTGTACAAGTTGATTGAAACCCTTTACTTCACCTAAGCAACACCAAAAAAATGTCTCGCAGAGAAAGCACAAACAATGCAAGGTATTAGGAAGGGGAATCCAAAAACAGGATGACAGTTCGAATTCGCGAAGGTTACATTCCTTCGTAAATTTTTTTAATAAAAGTGAGTATAAACAATTAAAAGGATTATTGAAAGAATAGATTTAAATTTCTTATGTTCTCGTTTTCAATGGTTTTATATCATATGTTTTTAATTTATTTCAGGTGATCTAAAACAAATCTAGATTGTTTTTTGAAATTTTAAAATCATACGGAATGTTATGGAATCCATGCATGTTTTTTCCTATTAATGTAACATACTATTGAAAATTCAAAACAAACACTTGTATAATACATTAAATAGAATCCCAAATTCATAATTCAATTATTTGCTTTTTGCTTCAATAAAAGTAGAACATAATTAAAAATGTTTGTAAAATTTTAAGACGCAACCACGCCCCTTATAAATACAATAAGCTTTTTTTGTGGTTAATATTTATTTACTTATTTATTTTCAACACATCCTAGCGTTTTTAATTATGTAGATATATATTGTATGTTTACTATGTATGTATGAATAATTTGTCTAAATTAGCTATAATTTATAAAAGTTTTAAAATTTTTACTTGAAGTTATAATGGATTTATTTGATGCCGATTATTTTTATTAAATTACATTTTTAAATATTAATTTTCTTTACTGTGAACATTTAATAATCATTAAAATACATCCTAAATTATTAACAAAACCTTTATTTATATAAAATGCAGGCAATAAAGCTGTTTGACATCATATAATTCCTCATTGGAATAAATATCCTAATATAATAAACTATCTAATATTAAAAATAAAAAATATGAAAAATCTGACAGAAAATTTAATTCTCATAAAAGATTTTGAACCAAAATAAACTTCATTTTTAACGGAAATATTTATTTTCAAATTTAATGAATACTTTTATCTTCTTTGTTTTTATTTTTTTAAATTTGTAAAGCAAAAAATTATAATAAAATAAATAATAAATTTAAGCCGTATTTTTTATGAGTATTTTGTAAATTTCATTTTTATAAAATGACAATAACTGAAAAATAAATGAAAATACTCACATGGCTCCATTTCTATTCCGGTGTAAAGCTACTGTGTATCCAAAATAATTTCCAGGTGCACTTTTAAAAATTATGGGGTGAAGCGTGTCTAAATTATAACAATGAATAATAGAGATAAGATGACCAATGGTCATTAAATAAACATTTACGATTTGAACATGCATGATAGAGCGCGATTGTCTGACTGGCGAGTATTCCCACAGTGATCGAAAGAGCGAAGAGAATTTTCAACCGTATGAAATACACGGAAACAATTTTGATTGCCGTCGGAAGTGACGCAGCTATATCCGGCACGTGACTCGTCTCGTACAGGTTGCCCATTTTGAAGAAACGGAAAGATGACGCAAAATATTACCGACTAGTCACGGATTTTTCTTGCTATCGCTGAGTAATTTGCCCAGGGAGATTCAGAGTCAGTGTGTGCATTGGACAAGGTCAGATTACTTTTTCGCGCCTTTATTGTGATTGGGGACGGCTTCTTACAAATAAGGTGATAGGAGAGTAGAAATATTCGAGTGCATCACTTCAAAAAAACTTTTTACTCTCAATGAAATTTTTATAAACTACATAATATTTATAAAGCAGTTTAATATTATTCAGATGAAAATTCGAAGAAAAAAAATTGAATAACCAGAACCTTATAAAATGACTTTTACAATGTTACAAATCATTCATATTTATTTTATACTTTAAAATAGTTCTAATTCTTTTTTTCCAAATATTCATGTTACAAATATTTTTTAAAATTAATTACACATTGAGAGGGAAAAATCTATGGAAATTACAAAAATGTTGAATTTGCAAAACTTTCAAACAAAAGCTTATATTTTGTGAACTTTGTGATGTTAATCTCTAAGAGTAGTTAGAAAAATTTCAGAAAAAGTAAGAGTCATTTTTCCAAAGGAAAAAAAATTGCGAAATATACCCTATATCAAATTTAGGGTGTAAAATAGGATCAACTCAGTCGAGAAAAAATTTCTTTCTTTCTTTTTTTTTTTGTTTTTGTTTTTATAAGATACCTTAAATATGAAAAAAAGAGGGACTCCTCTTCTGAGCACATACTTACGTATCGCAAGGAAGGAAATCCAGGAAAGTCTTATGCACTTAACTTAAAGGCTCGCCGTAAACAAATCGAACTTAGGACTTAGCGCTCTTCAGAACAAAAGGTCCTAAGTTCGATACCATCCACCATTGCACAACGGGAGGGTTTTGTGCCTCTTATGTCTTCCGCATGGACTTCTATCGGGCTGGATGAATACGTAAATGTAGCCATCTATCTATAAAAAAAATTCATGTGGAAGGCAACTTACGCAATGCATAATTAATGGTTTACAAAGATTTAGGCCATTAGGACGTCCACTGTGAAAATTTGAAAACAACTAAAACTAACTACTTGGCTTTATCTCATTAACAGAGTGATTCAATATACTTATGACATTCATTGTTTTGGGAAAGACCTAAAGTTTATACATAATCCAGTTTCTACAACATATTAAGAAATACTAATTTTTGTAATTATGTAAATTTTATTTTATATGCAATGATTTTCAGTTTAAATGGTTAAAAAATATTTAAGAACTAATTTAAAAGTAAAGTAATCTGATTAATATGATGTAATATCAGATTAGTAGTAGTACACATACTGAATGATGTCACTGATTTGCAAATGTTAATAGGTCTTCTCAACATGAATAATCTGACAGTTTAAAAAAAAAATTGTGAGACTTTTATCTAAATTCTGTATCGTTTCGCATTCACAGAGAATAGCTCCTTTAAAAAAGGTTGCATTCACGAGTCGCAAAAAATAGAAATCTAAAAAACTGCCATGAACCCAAATCCAATAAGTGTGCAGGAAGAAAGCGAAAACAAAATATCTATTTTTCGTTCTTCAACACTGACTAGGCTCGAACCCAGGGTCCTTCCATTTTAAAAAGTCAACTGCCAGAGAAAGTATGTTGACTGAAATTAAAGCTAGCAGTGTCGTAATTGAAGTAAGCCAAGCACAAACATTCTTTCACTAGTTGCCATTGCTGTGTTAATATTTTTTTTCTAATAGTGGGCACTTGGGTGATTAACCCTTTACCACAAGGCCGGAAACTGCTACTCATTTATCGTTACCCAGTGGGTATTTGTGAACCAAGTCACGGAGGTGAGTAGCATTACCCAAGTCACACAAGCACAAACCCTTTTAAAGGGTGGGTCACATTCATCCATCATCTGAAGAAAGGACAAGAAACACAGAGAAAGAGAATGTACATCCATGCCGGAGGCGGGATTCGAACTCAGGTCCTTCCCATCCGTAGACAGGAACGCTAACCCCTAGACAGGGCAGGCGGCGCTGTGTTAATATATTTATAATGCTTTTGTGTTTGTATTCTGTGATTTTTGCTACCAACACCTTAAAGTTGGATGTATTTATTTCTGAAATGTTTGCCAATTAATAGAGATAAAAATAAATCCTTTGTATGTGTATGAATTGGAGATAAATTTATAATAATTAATGATTTTCGATCAAAATCCAAATGTCTAGCTTTTAAGGTATCTTTCATAATTTATTAATTTGAAATTATCATTAATGATATTGATTTGTTAACATATTTCACAAACTATGCTGTTCATTTATTTTAAATAAGAAATTACGTGATAAATGTTATTCTTACTTTATTAATTTAATATAAAGTTTGTTAAAAATTAATAAAAATAGTTAAATAGAAGAATACTTTTTTAAAAAAATATTTTTCTTTCATGTGGCAAATATAAAAAATTAACCTTCTAATTTACTACAGCATGATTTTAGTAAACTAATTTATATGTTAATTGTGAAAAAACTAATATCTCTTTGTTTCCTACATCTATAGATCTATTTTTTAATTAATATATCAAATAGCAGATGAAATATGAATTCAAAGAAAAAGAGTGTTTGAGTTGTGTTTCTTACAATAAAGTGTTTTTCTGAAAATAATCACCTTTTTTCTCATAGATTATTATATATTTTAAATATATAAACTAATATAAATTATATTTAGAGAGAGAGAGATTATATAAATTAATAAGTATATAAAAAAATTATTCTGATTTTTTTCAATAAATTTTCATCACTTAAAATTGTTTTATTTGAATTACTATGATAAACAAAATATTTTACATTTAAACAACATACTATTTTGTCATCTATTTATATACATATATCACTTAATATTTATCTTAATAACATAACATTTCATGAAACAATTGCATTTTACAAAGAACATAATTAGCGTTCCAAATAATAAATATCTACAATGTATGTAAAGGTTGGTTTTTCTGTTTGTGGCTCAATAGCCATTTTTTGCACATGAGGTCAATAATAAGACTGATACCTATAGTTAAAAGTGAATTCCGAACCACAACAAGAAAAAACAAGCTCGAAGTGGGATTCCAACCCATGATGATTGAACTAAAGATTCCAACGTTATCCTTTCGGCTGCTTGCCTTATAGACACAGTAGAATATTGTTAAAAAAATTTTTTTAAATAATATATATTGTTGAAGATAAAATTTAATTAACATTTTTAATTTGATAATATGTTTTAGTTTATTAAAATAAGATTCTTGCATAATAGGAAACTTAGATTTCATAAGTGATTTAAATTAGAAAGAAAATTTCATCTTTTAACATGCACAGAAATTAGAGTTCATATATTTAGCATACCATTTTGTGCTAAATCATGCAAAAAAAAAATAATAATAGTTAAATTACTTTCTGTACTATCAGTCTTTTGAACATAACCATCATTATTTTTAATGTTTATTAATTATCTATTTAATTAAAACACACAATCTAAGTATAAATACAATAAAAAATTTAATAATTTAAATAATTGCAACGCGCAAATGTAATATTATCACACATGCTGATTAAATTTTAATTCCACAAACCATGACTAAAGAGCTAGAATAGAGGGCCATATTTTTAAGATGCCTTTATTGAGCTGCATATACACAGTAACAAATTTCACTAAACTGGAAAATATTTGACGTTTAAACTTCAACAAATCCCTTTGAAAAAAGAATATCGGTTACTTTTTTTAATATAAGGTACACCGAAGTTATCATACTTTATCAATAATATTTGCCAGCTGTCAAAATTGTTTAACAAGTCTTTTCTATCAATCCTGCAATTTATTCGTAAACATTAGATCATGTTATCAAAAAGTTATCAGAGTATTATATATTCATGAACTTATTTTCTTGCATGTTTTGTATAATTTTTCCTTTGAAACAAAAAAAGTCTTAAGTGACAATGTGCGCAAGATAGGTTTAATCTGCCGCTTCATATCACTGCAAATAGCACATTTCTTTTTCCTTCTTTAATAAGATTTAAAAGGTTGTTTAGCAATCATCATTTTTGATTTTTTTGATTTTTACAATACTGACTGAAGAAAGCAGAATTTTTTTTCCCTTTTTATCACAATATAAACTTTCAATGCGGTCCACTATTTCAATTTTCGTTTTTAATTTTGTGATGTTTGGGAAACTAAATTTGATATAATTTAGTTTTTTTTTTTTTTTTTTTGTTAGTTAGGCACTGATAGTAAATTTTATGCTGTATAAAATGTTGAAATAAATTTTTTAGATAAGCTTGTTCATTTCTCAGAACAAACTCAAGTATTTTCTTTAAGCAAGTTTTTACGTAAGAGCAATTGATTTTCCCCCCTATGCAAATTTCCTGAACCAGACCTTGTGAAATATTTGATTAAGCGTCATCTTAATCAAATCTTTCACGAATCACAAACGAAATATTTTATCTCTCATGAGGTTTTTAAGAATAATTCTTCAGTGCTCAAGTGTGTAAATGGAAAACCGTATAGATGATGCTATAAGTTAACTAAAATTAATCATTACTATAAGTTAAATAAAAAAATCTTTCTCTTTCTTACTTTAATGATCATAAGTACAAGAATTAAGCATACCCAAAATATTTTATTCTTCTTTATTTCAAATATATAAACTTCATTTACATTTAAAAAAATGTTATTTATATTTCAGGTCAATATTTAAACAATAACCATAATAACCTACGCACAATCACACACACATATATAAACATACATGCGTATGTATGCATACATATGTATATATATGTGTGTGTACATGCGTTGTTTTCATTTACCTATCTATGTATATCGATCTCGTCTCTCTAAATACATAATATGTGTATTTATAAAGTTTTTTTTTTTTTTTTTGAAAATTAGAATAAAGATGATATCGTGGTCAACTCTTCCTCTATTTCATTGGCATTAAAACAAATATTTGTACGCTAGTATATACTCTCTTAATTTGCAAATAAATCAATGCATTTATAACTTGATATCAAAACAGAGAATCTCTAACACATATTTATTAAAATTAGCAAATAAAAATTTATATTACATTTTTTATATATTTAACAAATCTGAAGATTTTTAATTCGTATTCTTAGTTTTTTAGATTTAAAATAATAAGCATAAAATAAAATGCCCATTTACTCTTGCTTGAACCCATGGTAAATCCCACACCTTTAAATTTTTTTGATGATGACGTACACGAATTTTGTAAAAATGAGTGAACAAGTATACGAATATTTTTATCTAGGGATATTTATCAAAGTTTTTCGTATCTTGAATTGTAAAAAGCAAGGAATATTTTAACTAGAAATTAAACAAGAATAAATTAATTCATATTTCCTTTGGTAAAATTCTTTTACTTCATTTTCACGAAATTCTTTTGAAATATAAATCTTTTTAATATAAAAGTCGCATTATTTTAGAATAACGTTGATCCAAGAGCTCTACTTGTGTATTCATTAACAAGTCTCGCGTAGACTATGTTCATAAATAATAGAGAGTATCATAGGGCAATAAACAGAGATAATAAATAGAGAGTGTTTTGTATTCCCTCCATGTTAAAGGTTAAAAAGTTGACGCAAGGAAGTGTACAGTTTTGCTTGGTGATCCTATGATGAAACTCTTCCTTTTACTTTGAAAATCAAGCAGAAGTTTTCTTAAAGTTTTTCTTAATTTAGAAAAGTATTTCCAAACTTTGTTTGAAATATCCATGTAGAGATTCATAAAGCATTTTATATTTACTTATTAAGACTTGTAAAGCCAATATTAAAATGTTGAAATTAATCTGAGCAAGAAATTTGAATCACAAATATTTTTTTTTTTATTTTAATGTTATGAAAATCTAATTTGCCTCCATTAAGTTAATTTTAGTATATGTTTACTACATATATGTAACATTATTTATCAAAACCGTACCAAAATGTATAAATTTATCATTAATTGAATATCATAATTTTCTGTATTTTAAAATATCAGTTAAATAAAGGATATATATTAGGTTGGGGAAAAAGTAATCCATTATTTTTTCGGTAAACGTCTGTAGTGATCGATATCTCGTGAGGTATCTATCAAACAATTTAATTTTTATGCTCGTTGGAAAGGTGACATTTGACACTAAAATATCTTCTTGCGGTTTTTTGTTTGATTAATTCAGTTACGAGTACAAAGTTTTAAAAATGGAAGACAACAAACAGAAAATTCGATACATTTTCGTTTTTCTCTTGTGACGGCGAAAAAGAAAGCCGGGTGGCTAAAATTGTGAAAGGTGTTTATCGTCCTATATAAGACTGTAACAACCAGTTAAGTACAATTTTTGTTTCGTCGATTCCGTTCGGGTATTTTCGATGTTAGAGATGCACCTCGCATGTGTATACAGCATCGTCGAAAATGTCTATAAAATATCAAAAATGATCGAAGTTAACCGCATGTCAGCAGTCGTAACGCGCAAGACCTAAAAATCTACATGAAAGCTGTTTTAAACCTTTTTACAAAGTGAATTCAAAAGAAGTTACATAAAGTTCACGTAAAATTAATGAATTTCTTTTTCCCCAAACTAATATTTAAATGAATATTTAAAATATAATATTTATAAATAATTCAAAATCAACTAAATAATCCACTAGTGACTTGAATGGTAACAGCTAATACCTTATGTTTTTAAATATATAAAATACAAATATAAACATTTACATCGAAGTCTGGAAAACTTTGATTTTAAAGCGAATGCAATAAAAGAATAATATTAGATTATTGTTATTTTAAAAGTGAGATGATTCTAATTAGTAAGCTTAATATATAATAGGCAATGCAAAACAATTTATACTAAAAGTATATATAATAATATTAAAATAGCATAAATTAAATATGATTTATAAAGTAAATAGCTTTTTTAATGTTAGAATCAAATAAACAATACAATTCGTTAAACTCTGATATAAAATTTGCCATAAGTTGTTTATTATAAGCTGTGATAAAACCAATTATTAAATATAACTTAGAAACTATGAATATATAGTTCAATATATCTTACATTTATTTTTAAAGTGGTATGACTGAAAAATTATCATTTCAAGAACAAGTGAAGTGAGAAAAGCATTTCGCTTCAACATAAGAACTGAAATGTGCTTTTGAAGGAGAAATTCGGCGTTATTTTGGTACATTTTGCTTCTTCCCAAAGAGTTTATAAACAATTCTTACTATTTTTACATATAGCTTAAAATTGTACTGTTTTTTAGAGCTGTGTCATTTAAGAAGTACGTAAGCAGAACATTCCGGTTTTCCACAATATAGATGGAATAATTTATAAAAACGCTTAGCTTTGTTATCTTGAAATTTTCACCAGTCTTTTAAATTTATAACAATAAATTGCATAAAGTTTATGCAAATAGTAAACCTATTCCCAGTGTTCTTCCGGTTTCTGTGCATTATATTACTCCAATCTGTTAAATAATAAGTTTCTTACGTTGCTAATTATATCACTTCGTATATATAATTTGTAGTAGTGTAAAATATTACTCAAATGTCACAACTTTTTTACGGTTAATAGGTTTTATGATAAGTTATTAAGTAACTATTGTTAAAAAAATATTAAAGCAGTATTTCGTTCTAATTAAAACTCATTTACCACACATTCATTTATCGAAACAAAATTTCTGATAACTGAATAGTGGATTCAATTAAAAATTGTACTCTATAATCATAAAAAAAATAATGACTAATATGAAAAAGGTTAAGAGTAATAGAATATTATTATGTGAATTAATATAATTTTGAAAAATATAACTGTTTTCTGACTTCATTTATTATGCAGTATAAATGTCAATGTATAGAAGAGTACTTCAAACATTGAAATGTTATCGAAAATCTTTTTTTTTTTAACGTATTTACTTTGACTCCTAAAACTGAAACTATTTTATTCTTAACTTTTACAAATGAAGATATGACTGCCAATGTCTTTAGAAGATAACACTTTTAATTAGTTTCTACTTTTTCGCATGAATTTCTAAATTAACAGCCTAAAAGGAAAATTATAAAATTGGTATTTTGAAATAATATTTTAATAAAACAAAAATGAATGAAATAGCAAAAGATATATATACAATTGAAAAAATAACAACTTTTCATAAAATTTACAGTTTTTTAAACAGTGTAATAATTTATATCTACCATATATTCTCTTGGTGGAAAACACCTTATGTACACATTATTCAAGATCTCTGAGTGTATATGGTTTTCTATTTTTCCAAGGATTCTAGACTATTCTTTGCATACAAACCCCGTGATCCATATCCCTTTTCCTATCTTCATGTTCTAACACCAAAATGCTATAATTTGAACAATGCCAGGGATAATAAATGAGCCCAAGAAATGATAATTTTTCAGTAGATAAATCTCTAAATGAAAGTCGCCGATCTGCTCGATAAATGATTATCATTTTGGCTTTCTATTCGTTTATTCAGTTTCCAATGCATATATGATTGTTCGCGTGGTTTGAAAATCCCTTCAATCAGTGCGTTCCTATCGAATTGGACACTCGAGTGCAAAAAGTGACCATAAACGACTAACAAACCAAAGGAAATGCATCTAGAAACAGAACTCATTCTATTACTTCATAATGGATGCGAAGCAATTTCTATCTTATTTCATTCCCATTCTCTCATTAATATTTCTTATAGAATACGATAAATTTGCATGTTAAATTATACTAAAGCAATTTATATAAATTATTTATAATGCAGAAATGAAAGAAAGAGGGAATATGTAGAATGGTAAAATATTAATATAATGTAATACAGAATTGCAGAACATTGATTTAATAAAATGTGAAATTTTGCACATGGAATCAACTATAAATATTGCTAAAATATATTGAAATTTTTTTAATTAGTAACTTATAAGCTATTGAAATCACAATCTTAATAATATTTAATTTTATTTTTCAGTTATAGTGTATAAAATTATTTTCAAGCACGCCATATTGCAATATCTTTAACAATGTGTATTTCTCTTTTTTAAATGAAACAGTTCCGTTGGTAGTATAAGTGATTTAAACTTGTACTAGCGTTTAATTAACTAATAACTTGTACTTATGTTTAAACTCTAAATTTCACTTGTATTTTTTGTAAATTATATAGTATTTTTTAAGTTCTTGTGTAGGATTTTTAATATTTGACGGTTCATATATATATATAAATTTTGTTTCATTTAAAATCTCAATATTTTGAGAATGTGTTATCACTCGTATTACTCTCAAGCAAGAGGTTTTAAAGAGTTGCTGGATTTCAAATCCTTCTAGTTCGAATTCGTGCACATTTTGAACGGCTGGCAGTCTGAAGTCAAGAAGTCTGGTTTCCGGTTTAATATTTTTCACTTCTGGCTTGAATGATTATAGCTGTTCAGAATTCACATTAAATGCCAATTCCCAGTCTTATTAGGTCCCATTGGTAAAAAATGACCACTGTGTGAAAAACAACTGACCGTGTCCATTTTGAATTTTTCTGTCACGAAAATAGAAATAAATTTTACCTTCTAAAAAATGAAATTATATAATTTCTGTCATAGTAGACCCAGAATCATGCACTGTTAACTAGGCAATAGATTAGAACAGCTAATTACAAAGATGCGAAAATGACGTACTTCAGAAATATATTTGATAAAAAAATGTAATTTAAACTAAAAGTATGAATAAATTATACTTTTGCCAAATCAGTAGAATGCTAGAATCATTCCATATCACTGTTACCATAAATGGAAAAACAAAAATGATTATTTTTGTTATTGTAATATACGTTTTCGTTCACTGAAGCCGCTAAATATTGCTAAACACCAAGTATATTTGAACTACGATCAGGTGGGCGGCAACTGAGTAAACATCCTTTTCAAATTTTCTGTCACAATTGAGTAAATTTGCAGAATCCTATAGATATTTAACATAAATAAGTTCTCTTAGTACAACTGTGGCTTCAGCTTTGTTGGACATAGAAACAGCTACTTTCTGGACAAGAGAGAGGATACTGTAGAGATGTGAGTTAAAATTGTGTTGAAAATTAATGATACATGTTTAAGCATTCAACTATTTATTATCCTGTAAGAAAGCATAGAGAACAACATATAAATAAAAAATGAAGTTATTATAAAAGGAAGAACACTCTCGCCATTCTCCATCGACATCCAAGTTCTCTCTTTTTTCTTAAAAAAAAATAGTAATAATATCTGACGTCATCTCGCTGCCTCCGCAGCGCCATCTCACAATCGTTACAAGTATCGCAGCTCATTACAATACCATTATTTACGAAACAATCTTGAACCTAGTAATAAAATGAAGAATGATAACAAAATTTATTAAATACTAACAAAAATAACTGTATCATAATATATTTGTATATAAAATTAATAAATTTATTCTGATAAATATTTGTTTCAGGCAAGCGTTTTCAATACACCATTAATTTTACCATCATAAATTTATTTCATATTAATTTTAGCTTAAATACAGGGAGTTTAACATTTTCTTTCTTTTAAAGGCAAGTTTTGCTTTTTTTTTTTTTTTTTTTTTTTTCCAAGACAAGTATGGGTTATAATAACATCGGGTATGGCCTCTTTTAAGTACCTTTAAAATTTAGGAATAAATTTTCTGAAAAAGTAATGAGAGAGAGGGGGGGAACTTGTGGAATTGATGGCAAATGTAACATGAATGAAAAATATACTCTCACAAGCATTATATTTCAGAAATATTATTTTTATTTCATGTTTTCAATTTATTTTTTCAGGAATATAAAAATTACTTTTCCCTTCTTTACAAAGAAAACACACAAAGAATAAAATCAGAGCTATTATTTATAAGACAACTCAAATGCATTTTAATGGAAAAGTGAAAAATAAAAAGCAATATTCATTTTCAAACATAGATATTTCTATTGACTTTTATATTTTTGTAGATACTGTCATTGCCAATGCGTATTTTGAATTCATAGGTAATGTTTTCTCATTACCTCATGCTTTCTTCTACCACTTACCTGCATGCATGAGTTGGTTTGTAATTTAGGATTGAAAAAGAATGCTTCAGTGCTCATTAGCATCAAAATTGCATAAGAAAATATGCTGAGATAAAATATTAAGATATTTCATTTTCAAAACAACTATCGTGAAATTTACAATAACTTAGAAATGAAGGTCAGCATATAATAGTAAGGACTATTTTAGACTTTCAACCAAACTTTCTTCCGCATAATAATATGTTCTCCAAAAAATCATTTTATTCACCAAATATCTGAATAATAATAAGCTCACACACATTTAAAATATGATAGGCACACAGTTCATATACTATAGTAGTAGAATATTGAAATATATGACGACATGAGAAATAGGATATTTTTTTAAAACTTATACGAAGAAAATTTATAAGTAATAACGATATTACTCGCTATTCCTAATTGCAGTAACATTTTTTATAACCTCATTTTATATTTAAACTTTCTAATTGATCTCATGAATACAGTGAACAGAGCATAATTTTGTATGAATTGTAGTACATATCAAATTGTTGTAAATTCATTGGGATATGATAAAAAATATTTTTTTTAAATTTCAAGCTCCTTTTAATAAAATTGTATGAAATTAATTTTTTTAATATTTATTTGGCAAGAAAGTAATTAAAAAAAGTTGAATTTGAGAATTTTTTAATTTTGAAAAGAATTTGGTTTCCCCACCATTGATGTATAAGGTTTAATAGAGGCATTAGGAACAAGTGCGTAAGTAAAGTGTGCGTCTAGTTCCACAAAAAAATCCATTATTTTTACGATAACTTCAAGGCTTAATTTCATATTTTTGAATAGCATAGATTATTTTAGTTTCCCTAAGTTATGAAATATTTTATATATATATATATATATATATATATATATATATATATATATATATACGACCATTTACTAACGATAATCAAATACAATTCAAATTTTGAACTTCATTGCGCATGAATTTTGTGAGCACGTTATCAGAATATACAGTTATACATATTAAGAATCATATTTATTGTTTAGTGAAAACCTCAAAGCAAATGCTCAAAATGCCGACCACGTGAGTCGTTTTACAGTTGACACTGGAGAAGGAACGACTGGCGCACTCTCTCGAAGATTCCTGGTGTCGTGTTAATTTTGTCCACGAGATTTTCAGCTGAGTCACAAACGTCTCGTACAATAAAGATTTCATGTGCTCCCAGAAGAAAAAGTCGAGTGACTTGAGGTCCGGTGAACGAGGAGACCAAGCCACAGATCCGCTACGTTCAATCCATCGTGCAGAATATGTGGCGCTGAAAAAGTTACGGATCGTGATGGAAAAAGGCGCTGGGGCTCCATCGTGCATAAACCACATGTATTCTGTAAGGGAGTGAAACAGCCTGCAATAAACTGGGAAGCACTTTATCCAAGAAGATACTGCTTGTTGTGCTGGTCAAACGGTCTAGCATGATGTAAGGGCCTTCCAGGTAATCACCAAGGATATCTGCCAAGATGTTCACGGAAAATTTCTGCAGGTGTTTACGAGGGGTTGTATTGTAGGGATTGATGTTAGACCAAACGTGTTGATTGAGCATGTTGAAAATGCCTTCTCTGCTGAATGTTGCCTCATGAATAAATAATATTAATGCAGGAAATCGTCAATTGTTATTCTTCATCCCCAGCATCCACTGCACAAAGTTTGGTCGACAGATATAATCATCTATCTGCGAAGGTTGCACTTTTTCATGTGGTAGGGGTGCAAGCGTAAAATACTCCACACCGCTGGTTGAGAAATATCCATTTCGTAAGCCACTATTCACATACTTGTGGAAAGAGCTACTTCAAATCTAGACCAAACTCAGTCTTCTATTTCTGGCGTTCGTGCATTTCACGAACGTCTTGCATTGCTATTTGAGATGGCAAACGAACTGCTTTCTCGCAGTCATCGATAAACACTGAAAAAAGTAGGATGATGTGGAATACGACGAGTTGGAAATGCTGTTCGTACAATCTTCGTGTTCCACGTCTATTCCATTTTGCTTCACCGTATACGAGATGCATATCAACCAATTCTTCATACATGTACGTCACCATAGCATTCACGAAAATTTTTTCGCGGGGACGATGTTATCCAGATAATACTTGAACCAATGATATTTTTAAAGGACGTCTGTTCTGATTGGTTTTCTCAAGTAATCAATAAGAGCAAAATGCTTCTTCTCTGTGGAAATTTGCATAAGGTAAATTCGTGATAGATGCTTGATGCGTTTCTACTTTCCTTTTTTCTGCCTCGAAAAGTGGAATGTGACCCTATGTTCCTATGTATTTATTGCTTGTATGAACGGGTACTATTACCCTCTTAATTTGTAAAAAAATTGAAAATCCCCTTGTATATTTTCTGGTACATTTCATTTAAGTCAGTAGTTTAAAAATTGTATGGTTAATTTAGATAGTTTTAATAAAAAGCAACCATATTCACTGATAAAACTCAGAGCAATTTCTATACTCATAGAATAATTATATGCCTATTTTAAAAAATCGAATTGGAACAAATCGAACTCAGTGCGTTTCTCGAATAATTCCGTAAATTAAATCTTGAAGCAATAATTTTATTAGAACCTTAATCTTAATATTCTTCAAATATTTAAATCAATATAAATGAGAATATTCAGTAACTCATAGAAATATATTTATATTTAAAAAAATGAACATTTTTAAATTTTAAAAATTTAACTTCTTTAAACTTGAATATTTAAAAAATGTATCATTTTTTTAACATTATAAATAAAATTGTAAATATATAAATGAAAACGTGTGACACTTAAAAGTTTAGAATAAATAATTCAGAAATTCGCAATTTTCGAGAAAATAACAAACCCGTTTGTTTACTTACTTCATCTACAAAGCTGTTATCTAAAATATATAAATGCTGTAAAAAAAAATTTCACTTCATACAGTAATTCCAAAAAATTTGTTACAGCATTTTTATCAGAATAAACAAAAAAAAAAAAACTAAGAGAAACATTTTGCAATTTTTAATATTAGAACAATTTACGTATCTGTTGTAATAAAATGCATGATAAACTCGATCAAAATAATTGTGAGGAAGCATTGAAATTGTGTACAAGCACTAAGAGCAACAACGTGACTGAAATAACTTCTTTTTTTTTTTAAATTTTAGTCATTTTTAGAGTATGGTCCTATAAAAATTTCAGAAAAATACCTATTTTTCTTCGTTTAACAATATCACTTATTTATCGTCATAAATTATTAAAACTAATGGTTTTTCAATGGGAAAAGTATGTTAGATCCAATTGACATTTTAAAATTGATTCTTGTTGCTCAGTCAAACATACATGTTTAATTTTAAATTACTTCAAATTGCGCTAATAAATAATTGTATAATCATTTATTTACTGCATTGTGTTTATAAATCTGTTTTTATTGTATAGAAAAAATAATTTAAAATTTAACTTCTTGCGAACAAAAATATTTTTTTGTAAGTTTCTCCGTGAATCAGGTGCTATTCTGTACATGCAATATTTATTACAAATAACGAGAATTTATTTTTTATGAATACTTGAATTTATTAGAAAATAAATTGAAAAAAATCTACCAATTCATTAGTATTCGTCAATGAGCTACTGAAAAAAATAACGGTATTATTACCCTTTAATCCAGGGTTTACAATTAATAATTTCGTATCAAATATATACATATTTTAATTAGAAGATAATAAATATATTCGAAGAAACCAGGGTATAATTTCGATCTGATTTTTAAATCAAGAATGAAAGACACATCTGATGCTGAATCTGCTCAAATTTATAAGAGATCTCTTATAAAATAAATATATATATATATATATATATATATATATATATATATATATATATATATATATATATATATATATATATATAAAGGAGGTAAAAACTAGTTATCGCAAGAGAGCAGACATTGGAGAAATATTTTTTCTATTTTAATTTTTTTTATTATTACACTACTGGCCATTAAAATTGCTACACCAAGAAGGCGACATGTTACAGACGTGAAATTTATACGAAAGGAAGAAGGTGCTGTGATATGCAAATGATTAGCTTTTCAGCGCATTCAGACAAAGCAGGCGCCAGTAGCGACACCTACATTGTGTTTAAATGAGGAAATTGTTCAGCCGGTTCCTCATACACAAATTGCACTTGAACGTTGTTGCCTGGTGAAAAGTTGTTGTGATGCCTCGTGTAAGAAGGAGAAATGCGTACCAGCACGTTTCTGACTTTGATAAAGGTCGAATTGTAGCGTACCGTGATTGCGGTTTATCTTATCGCAGTATTGCTGCTCGCGTCGGTCGAGATCCCATGACTGTTAGCAGAATATGGAATCGATGGGTTCAGGACGGTAATACGGAACGCCATGCGGGATCTCAACGGCCACCTATCACTAGCAGCCGAGAAGACAGGCATATTATCCGCATGGCCGTAATGGATCGTGCAACCACGTCACGAGCCGTGAGTCAAGAAACGGGGTCGTTTGGAAGACAACAAGTGTCTGCACGAACAGTTCGACGACGTTTGCAGCAGCATGGACTCTCAGCTCGGAGACCATGGTTGCGGCTTGCCTTGACGCTGCGTCATAGACAAGAGCGCTTTCAATGGTGTGATCAATGACGAACCTGGGCGCACGAATGGCGAGACGTCATCTTTTCAGGTGAATCCAGGTTCTGTGTACAGCATCATGATGGTCGCATCCGTGTTTGGCGGCATCGTGGTGAACGCACACTGACAGCGTGCATTCGTCATCGTCATACTGGCCCATCACATGGCGTGATGGTATGGGGTGCCATTGGATACACGTCTCGGTCACCTCTTGTTCGCATTGACGGTGCTTTGAACAGTGCACGTTACATTTCTGGTGTGTTACG
Organism: Latrodectus geometricus; assembly: GCA_026290005.1. Taxonomy (NCBI): domain Eukaryota; kingdom Metazoa; phylum Arthropoda; class Arachnida; order Araneae; family Theridiidae; genus Latrodectus; species Latrodectus geometricus. The sequence goes on from JAPDSC010125766.1 coordinate 101,193, forward strand.
ACCCGTGGCTCTACCCTTTATTCGAGCCCTGCGAAACTCTACGTTTCAGCAGGATAATGCCCGACCGCATGTTGCCGGTATTGTATGGACCTTCCTTGATACAAAACATGTTCGGCTGTTGCTCTGGCCAGCACGTTCTCCAGATCTTACACCAATAGAAAACGTCTGGTCAATGGTTGCCAAGCGACTGGCTCGTCACCAAACGCCAGTCACTACGGTTGATGAACTGTGACATCGTGTTGAAGCTGCATGGGCATCTGTACCTGTACATGCAATCCAATCTCTGTTTGACTCAATGCCCAGGCGTATAACTGCTGTTATTACTGCCAGAGTTGGTTGTTCTGGTTTTTGATTTCTCAGGATCTATCCAGCCAAATGTTTGGAAAATTTAATAACTTATTTCTAGTGTATTTGTCCAATAAATATCATTTTGTTATTTGCATTTCTTTCTGGTGTAGCAATTTTAATGGCCAGTTGTGTATTATAAGCAAGTTTATTTTTGCGCGTATTTCTCCCTTCAATAGTAAAAAACAATACAATTTGCGCAAAGGCACGAATGGTTGCAATGTGTTTTGGTGAAAGATTCAATGTATTTCCTAGCGTGAACAATTTATGCATTTTCCAGGTGTTAAATTTTGAGATGCTGAGAAAGTTTCTTTCTGCGCACAAAGGATAGACATTTCTTTCAACAGAGAATATGGATGTCCTGTCTATGTAGGCGCCCGAGACTTTAATAAGAATCACAGAGGAAACAATCGCACCCTTCGCCTGTTTTATCAACTATGTTGTTCTTAATTTTTCAGATATTATAGAAATTATTGCATGAATTTTATCTCATTAATACCAAAGATTTTAGAATAAGTCATTGAGTGATTTGATTACCAGTCCTTATATATTCATAATACGTGAGTTTTTTTTTTTTTGTCCCTGAAATAAGTTTCTGAGATATATCCATGAGTTAGCTGCCAGTATGCCAACATACCATTATGGTACGATGGAAAATAAAATAAAAATATCTTTCACATATTTGTAGGGGAAAAAATTCCTTTAATTTAGAACTCCACAAAACACTAGGTATACTGCATCAATTACATTCGTAACTGTCAGTGATGATTTTCGTTCGATGAGATCTTTCGGAAAGATTCAAATTAGAAAGTTTCTTTTTTTGATTCTGCATAGATTGAACTGTCAAGCACGGCAAAAAAATTAATAGTTAAAATTAAGCATCTTCAACAATTCTAAATATAAAACAGGTAAAGCTTAATTAAACAGAACTTGAATATATCAACCGAATTACTGTTAAGTAAATTTAGTGACTCATTCCAATAAAAATAGTAGAAACTTCTGCATGTTATTAAATATTGAATACCTGTTTCTATGATTACATGAGAATTACTCTCAAAACTATAACAAAAAAAAAAAAAAAAAAAGAATTTAGGAAAATAATTAAATGAAATATTAAGTTTAACGAAAAACAATTTTTAATTTAATACACAAATGTCGATAGAAAATGTAATAAAAGTTTTGCTCTAGTGAGAATAAATTTTAAGCACATTGAAATCACCTACTAAGATGAAAGGAGCCTACATCATTTGGAAATCGAATTCAACCAAGAGGCAGAGAAATTTCTCTTGCATAACGTAAAATGGAACAAAAAATATGCTTTTTTTTTAAATAAAATTTGGATGCATTTTTAAAAACTGTTATCAAAAAACTTTAACAATGAGTTCTGGTTCTTCAAAGAAAACATCTTAATTCCAAATCTTTATGTTTACAAGTATTATTAGAAAATCTCTTCCTGAATATTTATATTTTGAAAATAAGTAATATTTCTATCGAAGAAAATATTAATTAATAACGTACGAAAATTTCCGGAAATAACAGAGAACATATAAATTGTTAAGTATAAATAGAAAGATTTGTTTTTATTCTCTGTAAAGGTATTTGATATATTTTATGAAGGATTTATTTTTGTACTCATTTCTTTTGAGATTCACCTATTCTTGGAAGCAAAAAATTTATT
>JAPDSC010125766.1:103225-144353 GCA_026290005.1 Latrodectus geometricus
ATATATATATATATATATATATATATATATATATATATATATATATAAACGACACTATTTTAGGGTATTTCTTGTGTATCTTGATTTATCTAGATATTTATTACATCTAATGTATCAACTAGTCTTGACTCATTTGATTATTCTTGATAAAATTAATTCTCCTTTATTTTAGGACAATCAAAGTAGAATTAGGAGCCGAATAATTAGAGCTCCGACGCTTGGTTTAATTGTTCGTGGGTTCGACTCCAACAAAGAGTTTGGATGTTTGTATTTTGGTTTGAAATCTACTTTAAATTGTACTCCCCGGTCTAAATCCTACTGCGCGAAAAAAAAAAAAGACAGCTTAGGAAGAAATTAAACCTGAAAAAAAATAACATACGAAACTAGTACATTCTGAATTTCAAGATATGGACTTGGGTAGATTGATTGGAACACAGAAATTAATTAAATATATTTATTTTCATTCAATATATGATATAGAATGTCTACCGATTTGTAATGCTTTATTAAAGTTAGTTGTGTAGTAAATAAAAAGAGGTATAAGAGATATTACGCTAATTACATTATTGTATTGATTACGATTACAGAGTATTAGGGCCCTAATATCAGCAATACATTTTCTTACAATACCAGTTTATATCATTATATATGTGACTGACAGCATTTCTGGACCTTTTCCATTTGCTTTCATCTTTTTTGTTTAAGGGAGAGACTTTGGGATTAGTTTGAAAGAATAATGAACTCATAAATTTTATGAACTTATCATTACATTTATTTTAAATCGTTTTATGTGTACTAACGTTAGCAATTTTTATTCTGTAGATTCCTGTTCCTTTTCTACAAGTACATATTTATCTTAACATATTTTATTCTGTGGAATATTCGCTCAATATTCCCCCAGATTGTGCTCTGATGAGCACAATCTGGGGGAGGAACTACTGTAATTTAAATGTTTGTGAGAGACATACCAAGAGAATAGTGTTTCTTTGATTATATAGTTATACGAGTGAGAAAGAAAAACTAGTTGTTCTTCCGCCTTAACTAGTGCGATCCATTATTTATATGGATAACTAAAACATCTCGATATTCTAAGGTCTCCTATTCAATCAAGCAGCAGCACACTTACTTGTAATGGTTAAAATTTTGTTTTTTTGTTACAAGCTTTTTATATTTTTACATTATAACATGCCGCCTACTCTGTCTAGTGGTCAGCGTGAAAAACTGCGGATAGGGAGGTCTGGGTTCGAATCCCGGTTCGGGCATGGATGTACTTTCTCTTTCTCCAGTCTTAGTCCTTTCGTTGTATGAATGGAGTAAGAATGGTTGCCTACCCTATAAACAGGTACCTATGGTATTTCAACACACTGAGGAAGTCTGACTCCACACCCAACTGCGGTTCACTTGAAAAAGTGGAGCAGCGCACCCATACTGCCAGTCTGGCTGGCACTCAACCACAAAAAAAAACACACACACATAACATTATAGAGTTAACAGATTTCGTATGTTTGTCCCTCAACAATCACTTTTTACGCAAAAGATATAATAGAAACATAATGTTTTAATAGAAAAAGATGTTCTATAAGAGCTAATTAAACAATAAAGATATACATGTTAAATTTTTGCTTTTATTGCAACATTTCTTGAATTTGCATGCATTATACATAGCAAATAAATTGTAAAGCTTATACTTTTTTTAATTAGGAATAAACATAAGGGGTGGGACAAAATGTGAACGTCTGTGAAAGGAGACTTTTTTTATCGATAGACCTTTCACCCACCTTTTGCACGAATTATATCGCTTTGTATTTGATGTAGAATTGACAAGTACAAGTCACGAACCTCATTGAAGCATACGTTCTGTCTCAAAGAGCAAAAATGTCTTTAGAAAGTGACCATGGATGGGGAATCGACTTCGCAGCATGTTTTTTAAAATACTCTACAAAATTTCAATATATTACGATCAGGGGAATGAGGAGTTACAGAAGGTGCTCTAATTCCTCATGCTCATAAAACCAGACCCGGTCAATTGCATAGATGTGAATGAAACATTCCCCTTGGAAGACTGGTCGTTTATCAGGAAACAGTTAACACTATTTGGGGAAAATAATCGACCAGAATGTTGACATAATACTCGCCTATAAGTCATTCAGAACCAGTTGGTCAAGACCACAGTGTGATGTCGCACCCCAGATCACATCACTAAACTACCGCAATGCTAGACAAAAAATTAATGTAAAAAGCATTTCAATCTTTAAATATTTTATCATATTTTAAATATACAATACTTTTAATAATAATATTTATCATTGTAATAACGAATTTAAAAAAAATATACATTTCTGAATTTGTGTCTGTGTTATATTATTAAAATAGTCAAAACATGCTTACATTTATCAATTTTATGTGATTAAAATATTTAAAGTTATATTTGATTTTTAATTTAAAAATAGCAAAGACAATCAAATATTCTCTCATCAAACTCAACAAAGACTGTCAAATAAAGAGATTCTATACATAATGCAAGCAATTTTCACTATAAAAATGAATTCCCTTTGAATCGAAAAAATTAAAGCTTAAATTATTTTTGTAATAAATTAAGTATCATATCATATTAATATATTAATTTATTTTGCTGTTAATTTTTCCATTGCTTTTCTTTCTTAGATGCAGTAAATGTGAATATTTCTCAGGTGAGTATGTGCTATGAACTAATTGGCTAGAGTATGTTACAGGACTCAAATTCATAAAATAAAGTTATTCAAATTCATAAATAAAGTATGTTAAAGGACTCAAATAGAAAAAACAAAAAATAAAGGTTTAAACAATAGAATTTGTGCTCTAGTTCTAATAGGAAAATATCTAAAGAATCTGTTCCTTTTAAAATTGAAATGCATTAGAGTGAAGTTGACCAATGTCCAATTGGTTAAAAGAGGTAAAAGTATGTAAGGATGAAGACTTATCCTTTTTAGTTTTCATCATTTGAAGGTCTAATATTTTTGCTTGATGTTAAATAATTAAAATAAAATGAAATTAATTTCATATAAAATATTATTTAAATGAAATTAGTTTTATTTCATATAAACAAACTAGCATTACTTTTGTACTGCATTTTAGAAACAGCAATTTTTGATATGGACAAAAAATTAAAGCATTCAGAATATGAACTTAAAAATAGAGAAAAGAAATAAAAATTTCTTTTTAAATTACTTGTAGTATAAATATATTAAAATAAAATATTCATTAAACATTAATTGAAATAGGTTTAGCATCAGATAAAAATGCTACAATCTATATGCCTACCTAACTTACAAGTGATTGCAAACAAATAATTTCAAGGAAATAAGGCATGTCAGTTATTTTAAGGTTTGTAAGATACAATTTTTAGTATTTTGTTACTTAAATAGCTTAATTTCTTAGATTTTAACCAAGTTTAGTCATTAATATAGTTTTACAAATAATTAATTTTACTGTTCAAAAATAATTTTAATTCTTAGACTCAACAAACTTAAATTACAGAATAGAGAATCTAATGCAACAACACTGCATAAAAATAAAAGTACAGTGTGATTTTAAATTTGGCTTATTTGTCACCAGTCATTTTTTGCACAAAAGGACTGGGACCTATAGTTTAAAGTGGACTCTGAACCACTACAAGCATCTAAGCCCAAGTTGAGGTTCAATCCAATAGTTGAATTGTAGGCAAGATCATTAATCATTCAGCTACCAACAAGTGGCTTTAAAGAAATTTTGCACATATTTATAATAGTAACTAACATAAAACAAAATATCTATATATTAAAACATAGTAATAAAGGACACAAACTAAAATTTTATAGCACATTTGCAGATACAACATCAGACACTAGAAAAACTAAGAAATCTAAATATCATGATTTCAAAGATACTTTTTACTTCACAGTATCATTTTTAAAATAAATTTTCTTCCTTTTAAGTGAGGTAAATCAGTATATATTTATAGGTTGGTATATGTGTCTGCCTATTAATACTTAGAATAGGAAATTGATAGCTCATAGGTATACAGGTAGAAATTGAATTTATATTTTAATCTTACACAGAAAAGCATGGCGATTGCATGACTAGTCAGACATTTATAAAGCTAAATTTATTGAAAATTTTCTTACATAAAAACAACATAACATTTAGTACAATCAAATAAATTAAATGGAAAATCTAGGATACGTTTGAATGACATATTACAAAACTGACACCATTGTTTATTGCCAATGACTTGAAAAAATAGCATTCGCAGGGTTTATTAACATTTCCCAATATCTCATTCATTGATAGTTCAGAAAGTCTATAGAAAATAGTTGTGCGTCAGAGTTAACTGTGTTTAAAGAAACAACACCTTATCAAAAATCTTAAATTTTTTTTCAAACAAGAAAAATTGTCTTAGACATATAAAGAAGCTGCTTCTGGAAGCATCTCTTTATGGTATTTCTTTATATTGTTTTAAGAAATTAAATTTTTCAATCAAACTTTTTTTAAATTTAATTCTGAAAACTAACATAAACATTATATATAAAACAGAATATTTAAAATTATAGAGTATTAAAAAATTATGCGTAAGAAATTAATCTCATACATGAAGTTTAACATTTTCATTTATGATACAAATTTTTCATCAATGAAAAAATACTATTCATTGATAAATTATACAGCAATTATTTTTTACAACAATCTAACATTATGTGAGTACTTATTTTTTGGTTCAATTAAGGAATTTGGTTAAATATTTCTACCATATAATATTAGTCTCCATAAGCAAATTTACAATGCCTGACATATTATCAAAATATGTATTTTAAAATTGCTTTCCTATGCCATCCATGAAAACACTTTATAATAAAACCATCCCTAAATTTTAAAAAGATATAGGTTATTTTTATATAATGAAAGATTTCCAAAACAATAAAGTTATTTAGAATTTCTGTATAAAAAGGATATATTTAGAGATTGAATAAAAATATTATGCGAAAAATAACATGGTATCACCTCATTATCTGTATATACTGGAAAGTAAGAAATTTTGATGGCGTATTTCATAAAACACGCATAAACATAATAAAAATAATTATCACAGTTCCCATATTTTTATATTTCTAAACAATCCCAATAATGTTGCAATTTCCTGTTATTATTTAAAGGAATTAAAAATACTTACCTTGGACATGCAATAACGTTTTAATAGAGGTACACATTTAAATAAGTGGCATTTTCAAAAAGAAACACAATCTACAAATTATGAATTATTTTAATTATAATAAAAGCACAGGGTGTCATCACATTATAAATAGAGATTATGTTACAGGAAATGCAGTGTCGATAAATAAATAAGGCATAGCCGTGTAACATATCTCCAAAAAATTTAACAAACTTTTGAAAAGTACATATAATGCTATTGTAAAAAGACATCTGTGTTGCGGAAGCTTGTCTTATCTCTAAAAGATAAAAGAAAATTTATTTAAATATGTGTAAACAACATATAAATTCAATAAACTTTATAATAGAAGCAAATCTAAAATAAAAAAAAATATATTTAAATTGGTGTAAACAACATTTAAATTCAATAAACATTTATAATATAAGCATTAAGTGATAACTTCATAACATACCTCAAACTATCATTATGTGTCTTATATTCCATAACTGTATTAGGTGGAAGATTTAAAATTCGTTTCAGTGTATCTCGTATTCTAATTGTTGTATACTGATCACGAGCACATCTATTCCAAACTGATATGATGTCTTCCTAAAAAGCATAACTAAATAAATTTTTTGTTAAATAAATACATTTACTATTATTAAGAATATTTTAGTAGCAAACAAAAAATTTAAAATTCGATTTGAATAAATAAACATAGTAATACTTATTTTCCTATGAAACACAATAAAAATACTTCTGTTATAAATTTAAAAACATCTTTTTAGGCAAAATACAGAAAACTTTCATCTAAGGGCAAATTTACTAAATCATCTCATAAAATTTATAGTATTAATCTATCACAAATTCTTCTAAACTAGCTAGCTATTTTGACAAATAGGGAATCATATCCATATTAATGCAATATAAGATGCTCATTATTACATTCACAGCTTATAAAGTTTACTAAGCACAGTAAGGATAGTTAGAAGTCATTTATAAAACAACAAAATTTTACTACATAGGCTTATCTTTAAAAAATTTTATTTCAAAGAAATTGCATTAGTCTTTTATGTTAATTTTGTAAAATGAGGAATGAGTATTCAAGACATAATTTAAAACTAATATAATTGTCCTAATCTGACTGATTTTTTAGTGAAATTCATTAATTCATCTTACAAGATGCTAAGCTGAGGAGTACTTCTTAGATTACTTGCATTTGTCTAAATCATAGTAAAACTTTAATGCATATCATAATTGATAAATAAGATTTAGGAAAATTGATTTCTTATGAAAAAAAAATTTGAGTATGGAAAACAAACATTACCTGAAACCTTATTGAAACAACAGCACCACATATTTCATCACCAACCATAAACTGTTCACCTAAAATAGCTAACATTACATCTTCCCAACAGCGAGATGCTAAACCTTTCTTTAATCTTACAATCCACTTCCCTCCTTCTTTATTGGCACCATCCTACAAAAATAAATATTAAATATATTTTTTTTTAATTTAATAATATATAAAAACAGTTATATACTTATCAAAAGAATTAAATTTAAATTCTAACAAAAAGAGCACAGCAATTTTAAATAATAACGTAAGTGAATTTAGTTACAGAATACACATTGAAGCATAACTGAATTAAAAGTAACTTTCTTATTATCTTATTTAAATGCTAATCTGCAGCAGTTTAGGAATGAATACCAACATGTAAATGACTTAAGAAGCAGTTTGACAATACAAGAAGTACACATAGCAAGATTATGAATAATAAGAAGCAAAGCAAGTAATATGATGTATGAATAAGCCCAATCATTAGAAAGTTATTAAAACAATATTATTGGATTATTCAGAATCGAAAATAGTGCAGATACGTGGATTGTTTCATGAGTGTGAAGTGCTTATTATGAGTCAATTGAACATGATAATTTCATTTCTTGTGCAAGTCAATAATAGTAAACAGTATATGGATAAAAAGATAGGCAATGGCTAATGTGCATTTTAATAGCATATCAGCTACAAAACATCTGTTGCATAGAACTGAATCTAACATATACTTACTAACAAATAACCTGTATAGTAATAGAGTACATAATTTATCAGTTTACAATCCCTCTGCTGAATGTATAAAACAGAAATAAATTAATAGTAGAAGAATGAAAAAGTTATCAGTCATATGTCACTATCTAAATTGGAAAATATCGCCAGGCGTGACAAGTTTTATCTTGATGTGATGAGAACTGAAACTTTGTGAAGTGTAAAATAAAAAAGATATTTTCATGTGTCATAGTTTTATCAAACTCATGAAAGTGACATTAAAAATGAGGTAAATTCACACTGACTGATTTATAAAAATTAGCATATGTAATATAGTCCCTAACTAAATTATATTAGAAGTGTTTGAGTCCACATGTTCATTTGTCAGATCATTACAAACAATATCTTCCATAATAATAATAAAAACACTACATCATAGTGTTGCACCAGATTGATTTACTAACAAGTGGGATGAAAAACTAAAAGATTGTAATGAGGTTTCGTGATCTATCAGGTTAATTGATTTCAGCCCAATCAAGCACAAAAGTATCCTCAAATCAATTGCTTTTCAATTCCTTTAAATTTCAGCATAAATAAGGCTCAAGTTAAAAGTAAAATATAGTTTACGATAACATAAAAATAGACATTAAATAATAAATTGTCTCAAACTAGATATTTTCTAAATGAACTGAAAACTATAAATAATTTAAACTTACATTGAAAGCTAATAATAATTTAAACCTTTAACTATAATGTAAAAACAGGAATGTATCATAAGAAAACATTTAAATTTTGTTGCAACATATATAAAGAGCATCAATTTATTCAAAGATAAAAGACTTAATTGGCAAGACATTAAACAATTTACATTCTAAGCAAAAAAGTTTAGCTGCTATGAGACATAAAATTTCCAGATGCGGTAATGTATGACTTTATTCATCAAATTAAGCACTATTATATGTGGCAACCAAGCAATGCAAGCTCATGTATACCATTGAGATAAAATGCAGTCTTTAGAAGCAACAAAAAGGGCCACTTCAATTTGGATCTCTATCATTCTAGTATAACCTTGTACATATGTGACTGTTTAGTGAACAAACAAGTTATAATCACTTGGAGAAAAGTCAAAAATAGGAGAATAGGAAGGATGATAGAGAAGTTCTTATTCTAAGGCAGCAATTACATTTAGAGTCATATTTGTGGTGTGTAGTCTTGTGTTGAATGCTTGATTCTTGATCTAATTTTTGAAAAAAGAATCTGATCAAATCTTTTTCTAGTTAAAATATGTTGGTTGTTTCTGACACTAGAATTTTTGCACACATTTCAGTTGTTGCATGTAAGCAAAAGCATTAATATTCTGATCACATGGAAGGAACTTTTTGGTGGACAATACCAGCTGATAACCATATTACATACAGAAGCAGCTTCTGGAAAAGAATTGGAACCTTTACAGTACTAGGAATCAGATTTATCCAAGACAATCAATGATGTGAATGCTTGTGGCTAGTGTACTGGATTTATTTTCCCTCACAGGTCAACAGATAACCCAGAAATGTTTTGTTTTTCTGGTAGGAAAGTGAAAAACATAGATAATCTTTTAAGTTTATTGGTTCAGTAAGCTCTTGAGAGAACAATTTGCTTAGCTTCCACACTTTTCCTAGTTTGTGTAAAGTACTATTGTTTCCATCAGATACATGAAACTGAATTTCAAGTTCCTGACATGGTTGGGAGGTGTGCTCTTCAACAGCACTTTTCAAATCATCATCATTTAAGACTGTTGGCTTGTCCAATCATGGTTCATCTTTGAGTAATTCATCACCAAAACAGAATTTACAATGCCACCTTTGGGCAGTACATTTAGTAAATACATTTTCTCGAAATAGCATGCATATTTTTCAGTGTGCCTTAGCAGAATTTGAGCTCATATAGTCAACCTGCTCTAAAAACGCCCTTGATTAAAACCATTATTATACTCCTTTTCAGATTCACAAACTAAACCATACAATATGCTGGCGAGGAAGTCCTATTATCTGTCTCAAAATATTGATGGCAGTTATATATTAATTTAAGTATGTGCATTGCGGCATTTGCAACTTGCCTTATCAAAGAGCAACAGAACTTTTCTGGTTACCTGATATGTAATTCCAGAAAATGTCAGTTTGTGTATTGCTGAATACTAAAAAACTTTAAGTTAAATAAACATATTTAAACCACTGCATTATGTTATCTTCATTAATAGAAATAAAAAGAAAATGAAGAATTCTAGACTGCCTAATCTTAAAATACTTTTTGAGCAAGTTCTGAAATTTTAGCAGATTTTTATGTATACAATTTTAGTTTTCAAACTGCATGTGCACATTTACGTATCTATTTTTCTTCAATGACTGCCATCTTCTGAGTCGAACTCTACAGCATTAAAAGTTTCCCAACATAATCAACCTGAAAGAGGTTCTCATATTTTAGAAACAAGAACCAAAAGAATATCCTCAAATTTGGCATGCCATTTTCAGAGTTGTTACTTGCAGCATATTGTGAGTGCAATCGATTTTACCTGGTCAACAAAATTCATAAAGGTTGCAGCATTTGTTTCGTGTAGATTTCAAACCCAAAACATTCTTGGAACAAGCTTTGAGCTTTAGCTCACTAGGCTATCATACCACCATCAGTGCACAGATATAAATTATTGCTTACACACACACACACACACACACACATATATATATATATATATACACACACAAACAGAGAGACAAAAATGACATAAATGCATAAAAATTAAATTTAATAACTTACATTTTTTTAGTGCTAATAAATTATTAAGCCAGACTTTAAAATAAACATGAATATTTTAATACTTGTACCAAATTTTCAAAGGAAATATCTTCAAATTTATTGTACAGCAGTAATGTGGTACAAATTTTTTTGCAATGGGTCATACTCACCTATTGATATTATATCACATTCCAAGCACAAAGATTTTTAAAGGAAAGCTAAAATTTTAGGAGGCTTTACACACCATTGTTAACAAGATGAGCCTAATAAAATAAGCCCTTGAATTCAAGTTCGCCAAATATGGTGGCCATTCATATGCTACATTAAAGCCTGGAAAATATGTCTTACACCAATTGGGAATATTTTTGGTCTATGTGCAGATGTTTAATTTGGTTACAACCTCTATCTTTTTTTCCAAGGAACTTTTGCGGGCTAAGAAACATAACATCTTTCAAAATAGTTTGAAATAGCTTTGTTCATTTATCTTCACCTTATGCCAACATTTCCTCACTCGTACATATCCCACTTCAAACTATTATTCATTGGTGTTCCTTAGGCATTTCAACAATGCAAATAATGCAGGACCAAACTTTATTATTATGGACTTTGTAAACCTGTACAATCCAGAATACTTTATCACTGGTAAAAACCAATTTCAGATATTAATCACTAACTTGAGTAGTTCTTAATATCCCTGAAGTCTAACAGTGAAGTGATAGTTCTTTTTTATAATGAAGCTTTATTCTCTAAGCAACTTTTTTCATTGAAATTTGAAAATTTTGATAAGTTTACATTTTGATAACTTTCAATTCTGAGAGAGTTCACGGCCAACTTTTACCCTGTTTCTACCTTGCCACCATTATGGCCAAGGTCATTAAGCCTGTTGATTGAAAGATAAATAAAATTAAGAAACACTTCTTAGATATTTTTAATAGGTTAACAATTTCACTTTAGCTTTCTTATTGCATATATAATTAAAGTACAGAAGACTGTTAGTTCATGATAATGGTGTTAAAAAATTTACCTCCTTAGATTTTTCTGTTGCTTTCTACAATTAAAACTTAATGTAAAAAATTTTATAACTTTGATTGCTAAGGACACTTTAAACTTCACAAAAGTTATTTCTTATCACTTCCTACACATGATAAAAAATAACTCAGTCTTAAATATTTAGAAATCTATAGATTGTTTATAAAAATCCATTACTTCTTTTGTAGAAAAATATAGCATAGTAATTTACGTTTTTGTAGCTGATTATTCAAAAAAAGTTTTTTTTTCCTAAAAGAAGCCAAAACTAAAAATAAAAGTATATAAGTAAAACTTTATAAAGTATACAAGTGACAAAAGTAAATTTCTTGAAATAATATTTGCTTTTATTGCACACTAATTTTCAGTGTTAAAAACAATTATTCTTACTTTTGTAATTTTTAATATTAAACTTTAATAGCTTAAAAGCATTTTTGAATATAATTACAATTAAAAGAAAAATTAATCAAAGTCTAAACTTAAAAGATAAGGAAAAATTTCTTTGAGAAATAAAAAAATAAAGTTTGTAAGAAAGTGCACAAATTAATAAAAAAAAACATTTATTTAATCACTATTATTTTAAAATATTCTTACTCTAATTGTTAACTTAATTTTATGAAAATACCTTTTACTTGAATACAAACTCATTTTATATAGCAATTTGCAGTTTCATAAGCTAATTTCTATTTAATTTTAATTTTTAACAACTAACAAAAAACTTTTGAACATAGAACAAAATATATTTTAATTTTCATTTTATGAATGCAATCTATAAGTAAAATTTTATCTAATACAATTATTGTTTAAAGTTAATATATTCATATCTATTTTAAATCAATGATAATAAATACATAGAGTGTCAAAAAACAAAACAATAAATATATTAATCATAAAAACATTACTTCAAATTCCAGTTTTGTACAGTATATTCAAAAATTTACATATAGTTATAATCTTTTTAAATTAAAAGAATTGAGAAGTAAAGTATTTTTAAGTGAAAATTACTGAATTATATTAAATAAAACTGCTTTAACTTCTAAACTGTTTGAGTGATAAAGTTCGCAATTGTCCATAGTACATAGTAATACATACGCATGTAACTTTTTGTGGGCCAATCTGCAAGTGAAAACATCATATATGGTGTGCCTGAAGGAATGTCACTTGTGATAGCCAATTACACAAGTTCAAAAAAGTTTGCACAAAGAATAATCAAGAATATGATTTGCAAGTTAAAGAGAAGTAGTAGCATTACGATGATAGTGTTGCCAATCTCAGTTATCAAATAAGGATAAAAACACCAGAAAATATCAAGACTCATGTGGTGTTTCAAACTCGCCCAAGGAAATTGATCAGATAAGCTACACAACAGTTGGGAGTTAAGAGGATTGAAAGATTGTGGAGAAAACCCTGCAACAAATTGTTCAAGACCAGCGTCTCCATTCCATTCAAAATTCAAGACCATTAGCCACTAAGACATAAAGCCATGCAATTGCAGTTTATTTAAACAATATTATGGTTGAGAGAATTGATGAACAGGAATTTGATATGAACATGATTTGGTTTAGTAACATAACTCATTTTCATTTCGATAGATCAATCAATCAAAATATAAGCATTTGGGAAACTGAACCCACATTTTGTGATTGAGAATTCTCTCCACCCTCAGTGGGTGACAGTGATATGGAATGACCAGTCACAGAATAATTAGTGCAATATTCATTGGCAATACAGAGCCTACTGAATGATATGAGGAAGATCTGGAAAATTATTTCATTCCTCTATCCAAAATATTCTTCAACTATATTTCAACAAGACGTGGTTAATGAAAGACAGAGCTTAGCTCCATCAGGGCAAGAGTGCCAATGTCTTAGATAAGAACTTTAAGGACAACATACTGGTTCTGAGGTAACCAAAGGTCACTTGAATAAGATATGCTTAGCCACCATATTCTTCAGATCTAAACATATGTGACCTTTTTGTGTTGCTATCTTAAAAATGTACAAAAAAAACTCCAAAGCCATGACTGAGCTGAAAATCATTATTTGGGAGGTCAACAACAGCATCGATATTGACACTTCATCAGGTTATGCAGAATTTTGCTATTTATCAGTTGCAAAATATAGACAATGATAGCAGGCATAGTGAACATATTATAATTCAAATATCTGTAGTGATGTTTACATGATGAATAAAGTCTGTACATGCTGTATATAGTTTTTAAATAATTTAAATTACATTTCATACCGTTTAATTCTACTCTGTAGAGTCAATAGGTCTTTACATTTTAAATAAAATTAAAACTTATAAATAGTTATTTTGAAAAATTAGATAACATTAAATAAAAAATAAATTAAGAACTTGTAACAAAACAAAATTTCATTAATAATGATGATGCCAAATGAACAAATTAGACAGCTTAAAATTGCCAATAATTTATGATAGTCACATATCTTTGAACAATATATGCTTATTTTACAGAATATTTTTCATCTTATTAAAAAAATAAATTGACAAAAGAGTTATCATAATATTAAAAAAACATAATATTATATATTTATCATATTAAAATAAGAAATATTTATTGGATTTATTATTTTTTATAATTCTAACAAAGTCATGCAGTACATTAGGAAGGAGTTTGAAAAGAGGAAATAGACAACTTGACAGTAAATTTAACAATGAAAAATTTACACTCCAGGTTTCAACAAAAATTAAAATTTCTCCATGACAAATTCATTGAGCATCAATTTTTTTAAATAAGAATCATGGCATAATGCAGAAAAGTTGAATTTCTGAAGTCTAAAAATAACTTTAATAAGATTATTTAATTCTTCAGCTCTCGAAGAAATTTTTTGAGCAAAATTGCAAATTAGTGAAATAGCCGAAAAATTTTAATTTTTTATTGTCAATAGACACCATAAATGCACCAATAAATATTGAAATTCCACATGATGCAAAATAAGAATCTCTCAGACACATACCTGCTTGAAATATTTGGGACAAATGTTTTTTTCATGCACCTTGTTATGTGAATGAATAACAGTGTTGTTCCAAATGCCATCGAACCAGTTATATTTGTTTAGAGGTAGTGTGATGTATTAGTATTCACAAAAATTTAGTGCATCAAAAGTTTAGTTATGAACATTTTGGTGTGGTAGTTGGTGGTCGTAATTTAGAACTTCATGTAACAAGTGTTACTTTTGCATGTTTAAAGATGGATATTACTTTGAGGTGGCATTAAAATATAACCTCTCTTCTATGACTGAGAGATACCCTTCTGTAACTGTGAGATCTATGACAGAGTGCTAAATCAGTGTTTTAAGAACTTGAAAAATACTTCAAGATTCTAGATCATTATTCCAAAAGGAAAAGGAAAATGTGGTTGAAAATGGGAAACAAGACCTGATACAATTCCAATTAAAAAAATAACAAATTAAGTCCAAGACAAGCAGAGATCTTTGAAGGGTTTAATAAGATTATGGTGTCAAAGTGAGAACCTCAACTGCACAAAAAGTTTCTGAAAATTGGCAATCTAGCAACAAGAATGAAAAAAAAAAACGATTTCTAAGAAAAAGATGAAAAACCATGAACCAAGATATTAATTATGGATTTTGTGACAACTGGTAGGTGATTTTCAGTGATGAAACACTTTGATTTGAGAAGAAATTCAAATTAAGTGTAGAGAAAGTGCAGTGGAAACTTTGCATCCAAATCATATCAAAATAACAGTAAAACACTCCTCTCCAAAAATGTTTTAGGCTTATTTCATAACAAATAACACTGGAAATTTAGTTCCTTTAAAGGAATGCTGAATTCTGTCAAATAAACAGAAATATTAGACTGCAAGATTGTTTTTATTATAGATAAATTTTATGAGAAATTTTAGCATGACTGAATTTATTATTACAATACAAAATGGTGACAGTTTAAAGATTAAAAATATCAAACTATCTTTCGAAACATCTGCATTGCAATATTTACTGTTATCAAGGCTAGAAATATAAATAGTAATATATTTATATACAATTTTAGATTTTGCTCAGATTCAAAGTAAAATACTTAATAAAACAAAAAGTTATTATTTTCGATTTTTCTTGCTTACAAACCAAAGAGGATAAATCTTTTAGCTATGAAGTTAATGATTAGACATTGTCATTTTTAAATGAAAATATTCAGCTATGTCACTTAAATGCTTTTTGTAATTTGAAACTGACTTTTCATTTCTAAAAATTCCAATTTCTTTTTCAAAAGATTGCTAAAAAAAAAGTTCCTAAAATTAATATGATACATATTTAATCATTGCAAAGCCAGAAACACTGTGCTTAGATGATTGGTGCTGATTTGTATGCCATTTGATGAAATATTTTTCTTATATATAAATCAGATTTTCCATTTATAATTTTATCCTAGACAAACAAATCCCAATATAAAAAGTGAAATGTATATGAAACTATATGTTAATAAATTTACAAATTCAAATTTTTCTATTTCAAATATATTAATACATTCAAATTTTTGTGTGTGTGCCTTCTTTATTTTATGCTTTAACTAGAGAAAACAAAGATGTGTGGGAATTTTTAAGGGAAAAAATTCTATCATATTTTTTTAAAATGGGTGCTTCTAAGATATCCAATCAAAAAAATTATATAATATGGATGCAACAGTATGACAGATTACAGTTACCAAATAGAAGAGTAAAATATATTTGTAATATAAATTTTTATTATTGATTCTATTTCATAAGTAAGCTGAACTAAATATAAAATTATGTTACACAAAAAAAAAAAGAATTAGCAAAAATTATTTAAGAAAATGTAGTACTTGATAGGTTAAAATACTTACTTCCCACATAGGTTTTATTCCATGTTTGAAAAGGTGAAAATCACTATGGACTGCCATTTCTGAAGGTCTAATTAGATGCCCATAAACGGCCCAAAATTTTTCAACCTGAAAATTTAAAAATGTTCATAAATAAATGAATATAATATAATTTTATGTAAACTTTTATATTAAAAATAAATAAACATTACAGCAACCAAATTTGCATCAAAATAAAACAAAATGGGTTTAATTATAAGTTAGTCTAGTTTATCTTTTACTTTCCTTGCCGATTTAAGTAACATTAGGATCTAACACGAGAAATATTAAAAGGTGTCAGAAAAGGTGTTTTTAACACCTTTTAAAATAATGCAAAAATATAACTTTTTTAAATATTTTTCATGAAACAAAAGTGTGTCTTTAAAAAAAGATATAAGAAATTTTGAAAATTTTCAAATTGAGTTCGAGAGCACAAAAAAAGATGATATTGGTAAATAAATTCTTTGATTTGAAATTTCAGTGCAAGGACGTAACAGTCGAATATCTGTAGGAGTTGCAGAAAAGAATCAAGACTGATTTGTTATACCTGAAATTTTTTAGTTTGTTTTCAGTTATTTAGATAGTTGCCACATGAATTTAAAAATCTAGCACAACTGTTGTACCAACTGGAAAGAAAGATTTCAACTTGAACAATATGGAAAGGCAACTTACTAAGGAGTCTGGCAGAAAAAAACTAAAGAAAAAGGATGGAAATTTAATCAATATAATTGGAGATGCATATACTTAAAGATTCAAATAATATTGGAAGACTACTTTTTTCAAACAGAAAAGAAAAAGCAAGTTTTTATGAGGCTGTGCAATTGCTGTTGGAAATTATATTATGAAGCAGAATGTTTCCAGAAACAATCAGAAAAAGCAGAGAAAACCACATACTTCAGAAAATTTTTAGTGAAGTGGAAAATTTGGAATGTTCAGAACAGTACTTTTCCAAAGTGTGGAAAAAGTTGTGAGTTCCTGTTGGATTCTGCTGCAATACCTCATTTTTGCAACAAGAAATAGATAAAAACTTTAAATCTTTGCCACTTTCAAATTTTCAAGTTGGAGACAAGAACAGTACATCAGAAATATTGGACACAGGTGAAATAATTTATAGATATTAGAGGTAAGGTTACTAAATAATGTTATCTATGCACTAAACATGTGTAACAATTTAATAAATAGTACAAACTTAAATACAGCAGGTTTTAAAATTGTTTGGTGACACAATCCTTTATAATTGCACATAGAAATGGCATATAATGTGTCTTGAAAATTTACACAAAACTTGTTACTCTTACTGTTTGTTATTTTAGTTTAAGTTTAGAACTGGTTCATCATACATTTTGTCACATAAATGTACTTTTAATTGATCAGATGAGTAAGAGAAATTCCATTATAAGAATTAAAATCTTAAAAGCTGGTGCTAATGAAACATTGTGAGGTAATGAACATTGAACAATGTTAAACATTGTAAGCTTTGTAAAACTTTTAATGGAAACGAATTTCTCAGAAATCTGAATTTAATCATAGATTAACAAATAACACTAATAATTAACCAATAATAATTCTATAATAAATAATAAAAATTCTGTTTATTTTTTCGTTGAATAAATAATAAAATAATTTGTTCTTTGCTTAGGAATTTGTTAAATTGCTTAGGAGATAGTAATATTTTTAACTATCATTAATGATTATTCTAGAAAAATTGAAGCTTTTACCTTAAAGAGTAGAGAATGTACTTAATTGTTACAAACAGTTTAAGGCTAAATCAAAAAGACAACTTAATGTATTGTTAAAATCTGTTAAAACTGATAATGGACTCAAGTTTACTCAAAAAATTTGAAGATTATTCAAATGAATTAGGAGTTACAATCAAATGCATGCCTGAACAAAATGGTGAAGTGGAAAGGTTTTAATGCCACTGCAATGGATGCAGTTAAAGCTATTTACAAGACAGCGGTCTTCAACCAAGATTTTAGGCAGAAGCTATTCAAGCTTACATTCATATGAAAAATCGCACCAAATACAAACCAATGGTAGGAAAAACATCTAAGGAACTTCAGTATGGATTTAAAGTATCTGTTAAACATTTAAAAATATTTTCTTGTTTGGCTTATGTTCATATTTTTCAAGTATGAACATAAACTTTAAAAATGAATTTTTACTGTAATTTATTTCTTTACAACTTTTGCTGTAAAGATATAAATTACAGCAAACATTGATATGATGGGATATTTGGTTCACAGAAAGAGGTACAGAATTTGGATATCAAAAGAATGCAGAATGGTAGAAACCATAAATAGTAAGTTTGAGGCTAAAAAAGACATTAAAACTTTATTTAAAAAAATAGTTTATAAAACTATATTTAACATAAATTCAAAACCAAATCTAGAATTTAATCATCGTGATGAGGACAAAATCATTCTTTAAATCAAGTTGGTAGTTCTAGCTGAAGTAAATAAACTAATGCTTTATTTATATCTTTATATATATTTATTTATAACTTTATTTACATATACTTTATTTATATATATATATCTTTATATTTAAAACTTTTATTTATATCTTCATCATGTTTTGTTTATAAGGAAATTGATACATGTAACGATTGTAAAGTTACTTTTATATGATACATACTTTTACATTTTATATGATACATACTTTTACATTTTATATGATACATTTAATCTTAATCATAAAAGCAACAATGTCAAAACACCCATATCTTTCTATAAAAAATTGGGGTAATGCTGTTAATGAAGAACTGAAAATCAAGAAAGAGAGAGAGATATAAGAATTTGTAGAGCCGATTCCATAGTTTAAATAAATAATAGATTTACTACTTATTACTTTTTTATAGTAATAAGTAGTATAATAAGGTGTATTTAATTAATAAAGGAGATAAAAATAAAGATAAGAAATAGAAAGCTTAACTTGTCAGCTAAATACTTAAAGGTAAGTATAATTGTATCAAAATCTATTTTGATACAATATCTCACCAGTTATTAAAATAATTTCTCTATTGTTAAACTTATTCATAACATTGTTAAACTATCTTTTCTAGAATACTATCAAATTCAAATTATAATCTTAAAACTTAGTATCTGTATGGAAATTGAAAAATACTTTAATTAATGAATCACCTGGGTTTGTTGTTAAAGGAAATGAAATAAAAAGGAACTTGTTAAAAAAAGGCTTTATAAGGTTTTCATCGAAGCGACCATTAACGGAATCCTAAATTGGATAATAATTTGAAAAGTTTAAACTTTAAAATGTTGAAATGATGTCATTATAAGTTAAACAATGTTTTATAAGTAGATATTGGTTGAATTTGAGAAAATTCAAAGTGTAATGCAGGAAATAATATACATATTAAAAAGTAAGCAAGAAATAACAAAATTTGGTAAAGTTAAATTTCTACTGGGTTAATCTTGAGAGAATTGATATTTCAGTTTTTCTTCATCAACAAACTTGTATTGAAAGGTCAATGATAAAATTTGTTGAGTTATATAAGAGTTTTGTAAACTTGCCTTTTTGACTCAATGCAGAACTTCCAGAAAAAGTTTTAAAAAAAAGGAAAATAAAATTGGAAAAAAAATTATTCATTTTGAATTTCATCTCATTTAAAGAAGTAAAATTGAAAAAAAATGAAGTAATGAAAAAATATCTTTAAGCAGAACACAATTAGATGTATGTCTATCATTCCTTGCAGGTTGATCTATACCAGATACAGCATTTTCCGTTAGCACAATGCCTTAATTTAATTATGATCTAATTTACAAAACATTAGCTTATAGCTGTTGATATTCTAAATTATATTTCAAACTAAAATTAATTTATCTAATATTCAAATAATAATTTAGTAAGCTTCACTGATGCTAACACTGAGGTTGTAATTTAGATAACTTATATTCAATCAGTGGACATAACATGTTTGGAAGACATTACATGGAAATTGTCCAAGGAAAAATGTGTTGTAGAGTAGTATGGAATTAAAATTTGTTGCTAAAACTGTAAGTGATTGATTAAATTTGGTTTTCATGAGTAATAAATGAGTTACACTTACAACAAGGTGAGAAACCAATACAATTTTATGATAATCAAACTGCAATATTTTTCTCAAAAATAAGACTGAAAACTTTATTATCAAGATTGAGTACCAGTTTATTTGTGAACTTCTAAACAATAATTTGTCTGTACTTAATCAAATAAAATCAAGAGTTTTGCAGATTCCCAAGCAAAAGCTTTGTTAAAAGATAAATTTAAAAATTTTATGAACAGAATATTTTGCATACTGAATCAATTGGGGGGGTAAATGTTGGCAATTGAGTAATTTTGATCATTTTGGTTTAATGGCCTTTTTAAGGATTGCAAACTGAATTATACTTTATAGTAACTATGTTACATCTTACTATATAAGATGCACTTGTCAGTTTCTCAAGGGAGACAAATGGCCAAATTAGTAGTTATTGTTTATATATATATATATATATATATATGTGTGTGGGGGGGGGGATCGAAAGCGTCACCAGAGGGCCACACGCATCAAGTTTGCCGCCAGACATGTAGAACGATGAAGAGAGACCCGAGATGAAGACGTACAAACTGACAATCGATCATTAACTTTTAATTATAACTTTCTAAGATGATGTTTCTTTATTCATTTGTAAATAGTCTTTTCTTGTTATTTCAAAATCATTATTAAATAGTTTAAACTACATCAGCAATTTATTTCTAATAATGAAGAATATAAACCCATATATATATATATATATATAATGCATATCTCTTTCAATATATTCAAATATTTAAAAAAATATTTTTTAGGATTAATAAAGATGCCATGTTTGATTCATTTTTTAGATTTTTAACATAAATTTGTCTTATTCTACTGCATTTAACTCTTGCCTTAACAAATTATATGCCAGAATAACTCAATATTTAGGATAGACTAATGAGTTCCCGAAGTTTGACTTAAAATATAAAAGAAATGAGGCCAAGTGGATGAAAGCAACTTATCTCAAAATGGCTGACATTAGAGAATCATCAAATTTTATTCGAGAATAATTAAAATCTATTCGAGAATCATCAAATTATGCTTCAATTCACAGTTAAATTTCGGGTAAAACAAGTCTCATATTATAGAATGAGTAATACTGGTTGATCTTTCAAACAGCCTGAAAGCTACCTTCAGTAACAGTTGATATAAAGAACACATCAGCAGAATGAAGTTTTCAGAAGCCAAAATATACAAACTAAAAGCAAGATTGAAAATACATATAATTATTTTTTAAACAACATAATTATTTTCTTTTAAATATGCTGCCTGCCTCCTCCACATCATTAATTATACTATCTATGTTGTCATAAAACTTGAATTAAACAGAAGTGTGGAAAAGCTTACACTTCAAAAGCTGCTGTAAATAAAAATTCATAACAGCTTTAACATTTTCTTATGACAACATTTTGCTGTCACAAGAAAATTATAATAGCTTCAAAAGTATTAATTTCATGTTACAGTAGATTTCAGTGGTTAATTCAGCATTAGTTTTTGAATTAATGATCAATATGTGTTGTGTTAAGAGGTCCCAAATAGTCAATATTAAGTTAGAATTAAATAATAGGAGTCAAATAATTGTAGTTTGAGATGTATGTACACTTCAATGATATGTTGATAATATTTCCTAGAGTTTTGCAAACAACTATGATATATTATTATTTGATTTTAAAGATAATATTGCTTGTACATATATGGACTGTCTTCTTTCTGTTAATATTCTACCTCGATTTCAATGTCACATGATCTTTCATCAATCTAATATATATAGCAAATGATAGAATACTAGATTTGGGTAGCTTTAAAATAACACAGGTGAGAGCTGATAGTATCACGAGACAAGTTCAAGGTTCACCAAGTAATCTTCATGCAGATGATAACAAACAAGCATGGCAAAGTGTTAAATCAACTACTGATTTGAAAATCATTTTCATAATTATAAGCTATTAAAAGCCATGAAGTTTTAATTTAAAATTTATTAGGAGCTTAATGTATTGAATTTTAAGACGAATTGAGATATATGCACATAAATATAGCCTGCTAGTTCTTTTTAAATTAAACATTTTTCAAAATGAAAGTTGAATAGCATAGTTTAGAAGTTCAAACTATGATCTTAACATATTCATTCAATTACAGTCAAAGGTTCTTAATAAAATAATAGCCTTTTTTAATAATGTTTGTGTACCCTACTTCCCACAATGGCTAGATCGAAATATTTAGGCATAATTCTTAAAGTTTAAGAGTAGACCACAAATATATTTAAAATGTGGTGCTTCAAGTGACAATTTTTGATATCTGCTTTTGAAATTAAGATATTTTTATTTTTAGTATTGTTACTTTAGTACATTTTTACTAGAAATAGAAACAAACGGATAAAAAAATACATAGGACACACTGGATGCTAAGAATTCTGTGAGAGCTTGGAGCAATTCTCTTCATTGGTTATGGATTTTCCACAAAGATCCAGGGAGTGGAAGAGGTGGTAATTTGATGGTGCAAGGTCAGTCATGTAAGAAAGATGGCTAAAGTCTCACAACCAAGTTTCAGTATGGTATTCTTGGCCATCCGCACGACATGCAGCCTCATGTTATCAGCCAAGAACCACTGCTGGCTCCTTCCATTGCAATTCTTGTTACATACGTTCCAATTGCTGCAAGTACAAGTTCACAGTGATTGTTTGGCTCACTGGCAGCAGCTCATAGTGAACTACTTGACAACTTGTTCAACAGGCATAAAGCATAATCCTTCATAGGTAAATAGGAGGACTTGTGCTGTGTGGGACAATATCCTGGGTGACAACCAATGTTTGGAATGCTTGGGAGTGTGGTACAGGACCCACTTTTCGTCACTGGTCAGTACTTGATTGAATATGGATCAGCTGTGGAGGTGAGAAAGCAATGATAAACAGACTTCCACTTGTAGTTGCTTTTAGACTTCCAACAATATGTGAGCAACCCACTTGATTGATTAGCCTGTGTGTCTTACCAAAGAGAAGCAAATGAAGTCTAGCCACTTCACTGGAAATGTTAAATTCTCTGGTAAGTTCACCACACATTTGACTACTGTTCTCTTCAATGGCCCCATACAGAGCTTCATCATCCAAGGCCTGAGGTCATTTACAGTAAGCTTCATCACAGATGGGCAACTCTTTTGGCCTGAATTTGTAAAACCAATACTTAGCCATATGTTCATTCACAGCACTATCCACAAACACTAGACATATTTGGTGGCTTATTGCAGCAGCTGATAAGCCCACTTTGAAGTAATAAACCAAACAACACTGAACAAGCTCCTTTGGCACATCAATTTCTTGTCGTAACAGAATGAGTTACAACTGATGAATAAATGTGATGAATCTGTTTTTATAACAACTGATATTCCTACTCATGACTAACATGTATCTGAATCACTATAAATGTGATACACTCATTTACATACTTATTCTCACTTCATTCAATAGCAACATGAAAACAGCAAGAACTTTCTAGTTTACCTTTTAATTAAATGCTTAACATTTTGATTTGGTGAATACAAAAACTACTTTAGAAATATGATAAAAATATTTTCCTATATTTTTCCATCAGTAATAACCCAACTCAGAGGCAATGCTATGAATTTTGAAGAATAGTACGAACTAAAAACCTACATACAAAAGTTTAGTAATTATTAGTAAATATATGAGTAGGCAAAAGGAAAACCGCAGTTCAGTATAAAATAAGGACTAGTTTTCGTTTAAAGTATATTTTCCTTCTTTGTAGGTGGATAAAATCAGATGACAATTTCGATAAAATTAAAAAGGAAAAAAATTCAGACAGATCTAATCAATAAGCCACAGGATTAAAAATAAATTCCTCAGAGAGATGATTTTTAAGAATTAAAAATTATTCTATTTTTTCCTCAAATTTCCTACTTTTATTCTTATACTTGAAATAGTTTTTTTAAAAACCTGAAACTATTTTAAATCTGATTACAGTGAAACTTTTATATTAGGGAATCAAGCATAATACATTCACAAATACAGAATGCAAAGTATCAAGAATAAACACTGGAAAGTTTCATTGATCTTGCTACAAACAGGTACACAATTGAAAGTTTTTTGACAAAATTAATATATGGTCAAATAGAAACTAAACATAAAAAATTGTATCCTAAATTAAATTTTATATTTAATGTAATAAACCTTACTGACATGAAACGGGGATATTTTTCATTTCAATTTAAAGATAAAATAATTCATGAATAATTAAGAACAAAATACATAGATTGCTTGATAATATAATTTTAAAAAATTTAGTTTGAAATTAAAAGCAATAAAAGCAGTAGTTAATTGTTTCATTATTCTTAAGAAAATAACCACACAAATTCATCATAACACAAAAGAATAATAATCAGAAAGTACATTAAAGTTAAAATAATTAAAGGCACTCTCAGAAAAAAATATGTGCATAATATTACACATTTTGTGACATACTTCTGGTACTTTAATTTACATATATTGAAATAAATAAACTGTTTTCTCTTTACTCCAGACTGTTTTTGATAATTTAAATTGTTTGAAATAATTGTGCAGAATTAATTATTTTATTTCTATAAAAATATAAAGAAATAGGTAATAATCATTAAAATATACGTTAAGTAGCATTTAAAAATCTTAACACAGAAATTTTATTTCAACAGCAAATTGAGTTCAACTTATTCAAATTTTTGGATTTAATTTAAGATTACATTTTCTTTTATCAAAATTATGGCCTATGCAAAAAAATAATAATAATGATAATAATAATACAGATTAAGGCCCTCTTTTGAATTTCATGTAAACTACTGGCCTTTAAAATTGCTACACCAGGAAGAAATGCAGATAACAAAATGATATTTATTGGACAAATATATTATACTAGAAATAACAAGTGATTAAATTTTCAAATAATTTGGCTGGATAGATCCTGAGAAATCAGTACCCAGAACAACAACCTCTGGCAGTAATAACAGCAGTTATACGCCTGGGCATTGAGTCAAACAGAGATTGGATTGCATGTACAGGTACAGATGTCCATGCAGCTTCAACACGATGCCACAGTTCATCAACCGTAGTGACTGGCGTTTGGTGACGAGCCAGTCGCTCGGCAACCATTTACCAGACGTTTTCTATTGGTGAAAGATCTGGAGAACATGCTGGCCAGGGCAACAGCCGAACATGTTCCGTATCAAGGAAGGTCCGTACAATACCGGCAACACATGGTCGGGCATTATCCAGAAATGTAACGTGCACTGTTAAAAGCACCGTCAACGCGAACAAGAGGTGACCAAGACGTGTATCCAATGGCACTCCATACCATCACGCCAAATGATGGGCCAGTATGACGGTGACAAAGGAACGCTGCCAGTGTGCGTTCACCACAATGCCACCAAACATGGATGTGACCATCATGATGCTGTACACAGAACCTGGATTCATCTAAAAAGATGACGTCTCGCCATTCGTGCGCCCAGGTTCGTCATTGACCACACCATTGAAGGCGCTCTTTTCTATGATGCAGCGTCAAGGGAAGCCCAAGCCATGGTCTCCGAGCTGAGAGTCCATGCTGCTGCAAACGTCGTCGAAATGTTGGTGCAGACACTTGTTGTCTTCCAAACGATCCCGTTTCTTGACTGACGGCTCGTGACGTGGTTGCACGATCCATTACGGACATGCGGATAATATGCCTGTCTTCTCAGCTGCTAGTGATAGGTGGCCATTTAGATCCCGCATGGGGTTCCGTATTACCGTCCTGAACCCATTGATTATATATTCTGCTAACAGTCATTAGATCTCGACTGACGCGAGCAGCAATACTGCGATAAGATAAACTGCAATCTTGGTACGCTACAATTTGACCTTTATCAAAGTCAGAAACGTGCTGGTACGCATTTCTCCTTCTTACACGAGGCATCACAACAACTTTTTACCAGGCAACAACGTTCAAATGCAATTTGTGTATGAGGAACCAGCTGAACAATTTCCTCATTTAAACACAATGTAGGTGTCACTACTGGCGCCTGCTTTGTCTGAATGTGCTGAAAAGCTAATCATAAGTATATCACAGCACCTTCTTCCTTTCGTATAAATTTCACGTCTGTAGCATGTCGCCTTCTTGGTGTAGCAATTTTAATGGCCAGTAGTGTAGATTGGATTGGTTGACGCTCTATGATCATATTTTATATATTATGGCTGACTGAAGCTGAATAGAACCTGAAGTTTTAAATTAATTCCAAATAACTGAAAATACACACACCAGAAATAGAAATCAAGCCACACACTGTTGAATTGAATGTATGATGATTAATTATTAAGCTGACAGCTCAGCTTTACAGTCTGGAAATTAGAGATAGATATTATTCCATTTCTGAAGTGAAAAGTTTCTCATAACCAACTCATTTTATATATCTCATATAACCATGCATAAATGTTAGTTTGTAACAATATTACTTTTTTTAATAAACATCAAGTCACATTAAAAATCATGCATATCCCGAAAAATATGTAATTTATAATTACCAAAATCATCCTAAAATATCTTTTCAAATTCTTAACTTAAGTTACATGCTATTTTCTGTATTGTATTTTGTTGCATATGAACTTTTCATTTTATTGCTAGCATAGCTAGCATACATCAACTTTTTCATTGTTTTGCTTGCCTTCATTTTTTTTTGACAGTAAATTGTATTTTATTTTTAGCTAACTTAAAAATAAATTAAATGACTTAAGGCTCACTATTTTTAGAATAAAATTATTTTGCATGTGAAAATGTACAAATGTCAATTTAAATTTACACATTACTTCAAGGAACTTATCTTTATCTAAACTGGAATAGAATGAAATTATGAATATATGTAAATTGAAGTAGGGGAAACTTTGATATTAAATTAAATTTTATATTTGCTTTATAAATTTGATGTTAAAATGACCTAGATATCTAAGATTTTAAGAATTCTAAAAATAATTTTTTCGTATTATTTTTCTTTGTTAAAGGCAAATTATTTTTCTTAATGGCAAAATACATTTTACCAGTCACAGCATTCTCCAAGAAAAAATATTTTTTATGTAAAGAATTTTACAAATCTTCTTAATGTCATTGTCACAAAATTTCCTTCAATGCTACATCAAGATATGAAAATTTTAAGCCATTTATTTAAATTAACATAAAAAATAAATGGCAACAAATTTTACACAAAATACATCTTTTTTTATAACAAAGAAATCTGCAGAAAACTGATGGCATATTCAAGATCCAAGACATTGTGATTAAATAAGAAATAAACTGTTCTTATTTTAATATGTTTTTTAAAAATGATTTAATTTTTAAAGTATAATAGTTTTGATAGGATAGCAAAATAATTTTTAATATCAAACTTAGATGGTTTTAGGATATTATTATATCAGACCAAATACAAGATTTGATATTTTTTAATCATTCATAACACTATTTCTAATAAATTTTTCAAGGATAACACATTCATCAGATTATGTATTTGAAATTATGAAATACACAAATATGTAGTATTCTAGCACTGAAAACATTTATTTTTTCTGATAAAAGCTGTGTTTTTCATTGAAATTTTAGCTGTGCATGATTTTGTTAGCATTTCCAGATTTTCTAAATAAGTCTCTGCTGCTACAACTAACTGTTTCTTATTACATAAAATGCAAAAGCAATATAAAATGATAATAACTTAATTACTAAAACAGTTTTCAAATTATTCTACCACAGAAAATTTCAAACTTGTTTTAAATAATAAGTATTATATCTGTATTCCATTGTTTCTCTTGATCAACTAAGAAATGGCCAATATTTGTATTTTTAACAAATTAAGTTTTAAAGAAATTTTTAGTGAAAAAGTGTTTTTCATTTTAGTGCATCAATCAAATTTATGTGTTACTTAAAATGAATTTTTATCGTCATCATAATAAACATCATATATCGAAATGAAACAAATTTTATTTTTGCATCTTTCCTTCATTCATTTATCTATTTTTTTTAAAACTAGGGGAAAATTACACAGTTTCAGAAAAGCATTTATCCTACAGAAGGGAATCACATTTATATTCCACAAACAGCAGACAGTAAAAGTTAACATTTAAAGAAAAATATAGAGTAAAATGCGATTTCCGACTTATTATAATGTGACATTACACAATTCACTGAAATTAAGATTTTCATAAATCTATTAAATTATCAATAAATTAAAGAAAAATTCAAATTAAATATAATAATGAAACAATTTTAAAATTACCGTATTAAAACCAGCAACTAATTTTAGGTTCTGGTCATAAGGCTGAACGTTACTCTGCTTACCACCAGGACGATGTGAAAACCATAAAACATATGGATACTGAAGTCTATGTTCATCCTCTTCAGGGTCCGAAAATTCTATATAATCAAACTGCGGAAAAATATTATCAACATGACCCTTTGGAAGGAAAAAAAAATCAAGATAGTATTTTAACTTTACCATGTAAAAATCATTTTTCATATAAAAATTCCAGAAATATTTTTTAAAATTAGATAGAATGTATTATAATAAAGTAATGAACTACAATAAGTTAGCACTTACCTGATATAATTTTACAATACAAAAATTTTCAGATTAAACTGGATACAAGAATTCATTCGACTCAATAAAATTACAGATTTTTTGAAAGGCACTATAGTTTTGATATTATGTATTTTTCTCAATACAGTTTTCCAATGAATCTCATAACATACTTTTCAGTTTCCTCAAATAATATGTAATAATAAATATCAATCATTAAAGAAATTTTCAATCTAAAATAAATTACAATTTTAGACTTTTATATTCCTAAAAAAATATTTGTATGCAATGCACCTTAAAAAAATTAAATTTTAAATTTAAGACAACAAAATTTTTATGTTTTTAAATTATATGTATTTAACTTTTCAATAGATGATCAACCCAAAGAAATGGAATATTTTTACTCACCTCTTAAAATCATAGAAAATGTTCAGTATTTTTGATATAATTATACTCTCAACTAACATAATTATGGTAATAATATTTTCAAAACATTGTATGAACATAATATACCTGATCATAATTAAGAAATCCAATGCTTTCTTTACCTAGTTAATTCACAAAGAAAGACTAGCCAGCTTATCCAATGAATGTCTTCAATCTGGTGGAAATCATATGCAAACTGCATGGAAGAGCATTTTCAGTTATTAACTATTAAAATCAGAAAAACTCCTGAAAACCCACATATAAAGTTGCAATGTTTCATCAGCATGCATACAAAATTCATTATTTTAACCTCTGAAATATTCCATTATCACATGCATTTACCTAGTACTTTTAATCAATACAAACAAGGTATATGATCGACAGTCACTAAACCATCACAAGCTAATAAACAAATGCCTCCAAAGCAGACTTTTTTTTCATTTTCTGGGTGATACTGTTTTTTATGTGACTAGTAGATGAACTGATAACAGCAATGACTCTGCAATCATGTTTGAATTATAAAGATGGCATGCTCTACATCTTCATAGGCATATGCTGCACAATTTACGTGTGAGCATTAAATCTTAATGCTCATGTGATATTAAATACTTGATATTTAATACAGGATATGATTAAATATCAAGTAAGTATTCCAGAATTTAATGATCAAGGATCTAACTGTACATTTTTAGCAGTTTAATCACTGTTTATCCTGCAACTGGTGTTTTACAGAATTCTTTTTTTTTTTTTTCTTTTTATCAAAAGCCAGCCAGGCTCTTGACAAAAAAAAAATGTTTTATGGGGTGTGCTGCTCCACTTTTTCAACAGAGTCATAATTTGGTGTGGAGTCCAACTTCCTTAGTATACACATTCCATGGGTACCTGCTTATAGGGTAGGCAACCATTCATACAAGGAAAGGACAAAGACAGGAGAGAGAAAGAGAAAGTACATCCATGCCCCATTGAGGATTTGAACCCAGGTCCTCCCTATCCACAGTCAGATGCGCTGACCACTAGACAGGGTAGGCAGCTGCAGAATTTCCTTTCATCTGTTAAATAATCAATAACTAATTGCAAATTTTATTTTAATATAATCATTCACTTCATCAGAATAGGAAAACAAATCCAATAAATAAAATGAAAAACTGAGATCATTTTTCACTACAGCTACAGCAACAAATAGAATATCATAGCTTATCATGGCAAAAAAAAAAAAAAAAAAAAAAATTAAAATATAAGCATACTGTAAAAGATTTTTTTTTAATACAAAAATGTATTATATTGTTCTTTTATAAACCTTGGCAATTATATATTCTCAGATCCTTGCAGAAATATTCATCACAATAGAAAGTCTTTGCTCACATACAAATATTAGGATTGCTTATTAGTTGATGATTTTAGACAAGATAAGTTCATTTGGATTATTATTTTTATTAACAAAATCCACAACCGGGAAAATATTTGCTAATGGAAACATTTCTGGCTTGATGAATTTTATCAGGAATAAAAATTAAAAATGATTTTTCCATTTATCATAGGTATTCTTTCAGCAATAACAAATTTTCTATATATTAATCTGGAATAATAAAAAGAAACCATAAATACTATTTTGTCTAAAAATTTCAAACATTTTCTACATTTTATTAGTATTTATATGTGTATAAAAGAGTAAATTTATTTGAAAAAATGCATTAACTCTGTATTATATTGGTTTATTTTAAAACTCATTATTTTTATTAAAAAAGCACAATTAGTCCCTAATGTCTTTTTTTTGTAATTCATTTAACTTTATATAAATGTCTTTAAAAAGATTAAATGACAATCTTTGTTGTTTAATATTAAAATTAGTATACCATACAACTATAAAATTTACTTGTCCATTAGAATTATGTCCATTTGCTTGAGGGGGTGGTGATGGTGAGTGAGAACCAGAACCGGATATTTTACTTTTCAAGCTGAAATTAAAAAAAAAATAAAAAAACTATAAAAAAAAATTTATATTATTCTTTAAATTCTCTTATATTTTAAATACTCATTTCGTGGGAAAATGGCACTTTATAAGTGCACATGCTAATTTCTTTCAGCATGTCTCGAGAAAGTTCAAAGCAATTTAACAACACACAGGGAAAGTGAAAAACAAACATAAGAAGAGCAGAGGCATTTGTTTAATTATATGTCGGTAAAATTGAAAAAGTGTAGACTGCTAGTAAACAGAAATGTACAGCTTGCACTAGATAGTACATTTGTATCAACATTTTTAAAATAAAGTTTAATGAGGTATAAGAAAATTTCTCAAGTGTTTCTATTTTAAAAAATCACACAAGAGCAGATATCAATTCTTCAAAAAATGGGAGGAAATTCCTTACAAAGAGTTTTCTCCTAGACACGAGGGAACAACTGGTTAGGGACAAGGTGATTAATAAGTCAGATTGTAACTTTACAATAACATTTTGTATACAAGAGCAAGATATAAAACTGCAATGAATTACATGCTGCGAAAGAAAAGCTGCATCAATTCTAAGAAATTCTCTTGACTCTTGCAAAGTTTATCATCCACTTCTATTATTCCAAGATTCACTAAAAAGTATTTTGAGTTCAAGAATAACATACAATCCAATTGTATAGATATTTTGTTTGAAGAAATTTTATTTTCATAACAACTCAGTACATAGATAGAATAGTTTTCATCACATCAGCTTGAATAAAATTAATTGACTAGTAAAAACTTACTTTAAATTATTAAAACAATCAAAATAATTCTTGCTTAAAAAATACTTGTTTAATTCTATATAAATAATCAATATAAAACATCAATCAAAAAAATACGACTTTCAATTTTCTCAACAAGATTATTATTTAAAACAATTTTGAATGTGAGTTCAATGGAAGAAAGATCAACATAAAATGCTATAAGCAGTTTCTAAAATTATATTTCATTAGCAAAAAAGAATAGGACATTGCATGGATTACAATAACAATAGTGGGACAATTGACACTTTACAGCATGAATAATTCATAAAAAATATAAAACAAGTTACTAATAAGTAGCATTTTAATGTCAGTGAAATATGATACGCAAAAATAGAGCATTTGTATACCACATGTAAATGAAAAGTTTACAAGTAAAAGATAAATAGTACAGACAAACGTTTTGATATGATATACAAAGGCCACTTTATAATAACAAAAATCCATTAGTAAAATATTTCAATCAGATTTATGAGAATTCTGCTGAATTAACACTATTATTAAATAAGCTTAAGAACATACTGCAATGATTTATGAGGCAGAAGATAATATGTGATCTCAATAAATATGAAAGACATTGCTATACCATTTGTGGAAACAACCAACTAATTACTATACTGCATTGTATTATACCAACTTATCTGCTTTGATTATTTGGATATATTACAATGAATCCTGTATTATTTTCCTTACAAAAATGGATTACATCAACTCCCCAATTGAATTACTGAAATCTGTAAAACGTTATGGAATAACTTTGCATGAACAGCAGAAAAGGCAACTTTGCTATAGAACTTTCTATTGATTGTTGATGCTCATTACAGCAGAATGGACAAGTGAATACTCACAAGGCGAGATTTTGGTAACTGAATAATCAAACACAGTTTATTGCATTATTTATAATTTCTTTGAAGATGTTGTTCAGTTTCATTTTTCGTTCAAGGTTTGAAACCTGTTTCACTACTGAAAAGCAACATCAG
The DNA here is from genome assembly GCA_026290005.1 of Latrodectus geometricus. Classification (NCBI taxonomy): domain Eukaryota; kingdom Metazoa; phylum Arthropoda; class Arachnida; order Araneae; family Theridiidae; genus Latrodectus; species Latrodectus geometricus. The sequence continues at coordinate 135,871 of JAPDSC010125766.1, forward strand.
GTAGTCAACACTAAATAATTTCAAAACAGTAGCAGCATCAATATTTCCAGGATAGAATTTTCCTACAAAATGGTGGAGTTATCTATATACTTTAAGAGTTAAGCATGTGTAATCATAAATATTCACTGATATACAAAACACCTCTGTTCATTTTACATAATTTGGTTTTCAAAAACCTTGTATGATTTTTTTTTCTTTAGATCTTGCATATCTAAATTCATTTTCTGCAATTTCTGGTTAAGGGAATTGCAAAAGGCTTGTCTTACTATAAACAGATGTGATAATGAAACATTCAAAAAAATGGATAATTCATTAAATTAAAGAAGAATTACTGCATTCTATGGATGGAAAAAGTAGTTGAAAGTAACAATATATACATAGAGTGTTATCTATAGCATCTTAGAATGTTTAATTAAACAGCACAGCCATAACTATCAGCGACTTATTCAATATTTGTTTAATGAAACCTGAAATGCTCAAATTTCAAGTCACTAGAATTCATGCAATGGCCTATATTGCAGTCAGTACAGAAGTTGCATTTCTACATATTTAATTCTTAAAAAAAAACAATTTTTTGAATTCCACAAGCTACAAAATAAAATTCCTTGCTCTTTTTTATATTAATAAGTTTTACATCATATAAGGCAATTTACAAATAGCACTAATAACAAGTTGTATTTTACTTAAAAAAAAATTGAATTTTTTTTTTCAGTATTCATTACTATGTTACAAATTCTATGTTCTGCAGTTCAAAAGTAAATTGTTAGAAAACATGTTCATAAATGTCATTAATAGAAGAAAAAATAAAAACTTCACCAATTGATTATGCAATATGTATAAAGTTAAATGAAATAAAAGTGTAAAAATTTTTATTACATACAACTAAATGTTTTCTCATTGAAGGTCACAATCGATTTTTGCAGATACATTGCACACAATTCCAAATAATAATCACACAAAATGTTTAATAATTTTTCAATTTTTTTAAAGGTAAATTAAATATGCTTCCAGAAATTTTTATAATTATTTAAAACAATTTGTCACTATTTTTATCTACAAATAAATTTTTATCTATTTTGAAATCCCTTCTCATTATATTTACTCTAATAATAGACAAACTGAAATAAAGTGTGGTTTATTCAAATGGTAAAGATACAATAGTTCTTAATTACAGTCAAACCTTGTTATAGTATGTAAAATATTCAAAGAAATGTCAAATATATAGTGAACTTCTCAGAAATCCATTTAATCAAAGTATTTCTACACATGCTTAGAATAACCTTGCCAAACTAGGAAAGTTCAGTTACAATCAGACAAGAGAGCCATATATATACATATATAATATCTATATAAAGTCCCAACTTGGAGATAAAATTATAGTCCAAACCACTCTGCATCAAAGCACAGGTACTGTAGTAACCTCATGGGACATCATGAAGGCGATTTCCTAGTTTCCTCTTTTCAGCCTCAAATAAACCAAGGGGAGCAGCAATTTTTTTTAAAATTCATAAATACTGTTTCAATACTGTCCATTATTTATTATATTATATTTTTTTTAATTCAGTAATTTACAACTTATATGAGAAGCAACTGAGTGGAAAGCAATATAAGGTAAGGATGATATATCTAAAATTGTTTTATTTAATGAAGAGCTGAAACTTCCTATCTTTAATGTAGATGTGATTTTCATAATGGTTAGAAGTCTTCTGCATTAGTTCTTATTGAAGGAGTCTTATATAGAAGATGCTGCAGGGTTATTCAAAGTACAGGAAAATTCTTAGGAATTCAGAAACCCTTGAGTTTTTAAGCCAGCAATTAATTTCAGTACATTCTTAGGAACATTAATTCAAAAAATTTGTTTTACACAATTTATTTAAGATTCAATATTTCTATTTTTTGAATACTAATTCCAAATATATCTAGTGGCATGATTGATAATTATATGCAAATATTTTTAGTTGAATTATAATTAAAACCATCAAGAGTATCTTTAGAAAATATTTCAAAAGGTTCATGTAGGTGTGGTAGGGATTTAAGCAAATTATACTTTTTTAGCCTAGATTTGAAATTAATTTGACAAATTTCACAATGTCAATAAAAATTTACATTATCAATACCGATTGAGGAGAAAGCAAAATTAACATTGGTGATACATGTAAAATTTTTATGTTTCCTTTAATAATTTATCCTTTAATGACACATGTGCATAAATTTTAAAAATCATTTTTTAATTCAATTTTTACCATTAACATTATCAATATTTTGATGAAATTTAATGTCTTTTAAATCTAATAAATGATTCCTTAACTGTAAACAATGGGAAATAGATTTTCCATTAGAGCGAATTTGCTGCAAAATTTATGGAACCTTTTTTTTATATTTAATCTCAAGATCATACATTAAAAGCTTAAATAACCATCTGAATAATTTTCCAGTAGCATATTTGATTAATTTCAAGCAAACTAAAGCAGCATGATCAGTATGAATCTTGAATTTATTTCCATGAATATACCAATAAAATTTATCTGCAGTACGTATTATAGATAAATATTCTATTTTGGAAACAGAATAATTTTATTCTTAACTTTACAAGAATTATAAAATAAAGGATGAAGATTTCATCAGGATGTTCTTGTTTAATAATAATTCTTATAGTTTCTTTAGAAGCATCAACAAAAACATGACAAAGATAGTTTGGGTTGAACAAAATTAAAATAGGTTTCGATCTTAAAATATCTCTTAACATTCAAAATAAATTTTGAAAAATTTGTCAAAGAGACACTCATCAGATAAATTAAATGGAACATTCTTATTAAGCAGTTTGATAGTTTGGAAAAAATTTATTGTAAATGACTAAAGAATGGTCTAGTGGACTTTAATTCTTTGATAACTTCAATATTATTTATTGTTTAGTTGATATTTATCAATTTCAAATTCAAAACTTAATATATTTTTATTTTGGCCAAATTGTACTTAAATAACTAAGATTTTTTCACAAAAAACAAAAATTGTTTCTAAATGCTCTTCATAAGATTGTGAGAATAAATATGTAATAATATCATCAAAATACAGCACAATTGATTTTATGTTTGTTCAGAATTTTCCTGTGTACATTGAAAAATTGCTGGAGTATTATGCCAACCATATAGTTATATAGTAATCTTGTCCATTCATATATATATATATATATATATATATATATATATATAAACCAAAGTTTGAGATAAATGTTAATTTTTCATTAATTTTTAATATACAAATACCCTGAAGCTAAATCTAAAGACAAAAAAGTTCCTGCATTTACAACTATATCTGAAACTAAATTGATACTGGGAATATGCTCAGAAACTCTTATAATTATTTAATTTAGTTTATAAAAAGCTATACATAATCTGGTTTTAGAAGATTAATCTTTCTTAGAAGCTAAAGTTATTGGGGATGCATAATGACTACAGAAATGTTTAATGAATCTAGCTTCTAAAAGTTCATCAATTTGCTTTTTTATTATATTTAAGAGAAGGTCGTCATGGTCTCTCTTATTGAAATAGGTAATTTAGATACCAATATAAATCTAAGTACTTCAAAATTTAAACAACTTAACCCACATCATACTTATTCCTAGAAAATATATGATTCTAATTAAAATTTTTGTTTTCTGATATAATATTACTATTTTTAACATTAACAATAAAAACTTTATTATCATAACATATTAATCTAATTCAGCAGATTTATCAATATTTTTATAAATAACATTGTTATTTTGATTAACATTAAAATTTTGAAAATCTAAGTTAAAATTAAAAAAAAATATATGTAACAATATCTGAAATTAAAATTAAGTATTTAAATTCACTTGGAATTATATAGAAAAATATAGTACCTGTAACATTCTAAATTTTAACTGCAAAAATACACCACAATTAACAAGAATATTAGTTCTCAATGTAAATATGCTGGGATTTGTATTAACCACATTATTTATATATATATTTTTTTTGAAATCTTTGAGAATCTTGTATGAGAAACTAAGTTTATACTAGATCCAGTATTAATTATAAAAGGAAACTTTTCATCATTAATTGCAGCAAAAATGCCAAAATTTAATCAATCATCTTTTTGACTACTCTCTTATTCCATTATTCCTGTAATTGTTTGGGAAATGAAAACTTACTTGACATTGAAACTAACTCAGAAAATTTAATGAATTTTGGGATTTAAAAGTTTGATTCTAATGACCAGCAAACATTGTTGGTGGATGCTACAGAAGTCTTGTTTTTGGCATCAGTTGTTGACCAGGTGGCTGATGTGGCATCTCTTTTAAAGCAGGCTGAAAATTCTAAAGTTCGTCTTTCTGCAATGAAGCTTGTTCGTGGACTGATGCATAGGCAATCTCAATCAAGATAATTTTATTACAATTCTTATGCAGTCACATAGTGTTTTGATTAATGCAATATTTAAAAAAATATTGAAAATTCTCAGATATTGCATGAGATTAACACTGAATAATTAATTTATCCTCTAGTCTAAGTTTGATGTCAATTTTACATTACAATGTGAATTTTCAAAATCAATATACGAAATCAATAAGAATTTTTCAAGGTTTGTTGATTCATACTTTTTAAACTGATTAATTTGTCCTAGATTTGAGTGAAGTTATTGAGTCTAATGCAATTTTGAATGGAAAAATTTAAAGCATTTCCAGATAAGTGATTTGCTGGATGCTAATTTTACTTAGTTTCATTTGCAAGAACTTCAAATATGATGAAAATGTTTTTTATATTCAATGAGGATGATTCGCAGAAAATGAAACAGTTTGAAAGTGTTTCATCATCTGGTTAAACAGGTTCCCTTTAGGAAACATTGGACTAGATATTGGAGTCAACTTTCATATTATTGTTTATGTTTCACCAGTGAAAATGTTCTCAAATTTTTCCTCTAGATTTCTATGTTTACAGGATTCACTATACTCCAGACTTAGTGTGGGTGTGTTTTCATCACCTGCATAAAGAAAATAGTAACAACTTCAAAAGAAAAAAATTGTATTCCAAACCACTCAAGGTGCAGAAGAGAAACATTACCATAACATCATGGGAGCCCTTGAAGTCTTACTGTCTTAAAATTTCCTCTTTTCAGCCTCAATAACCCAAGGAAAAACAGAAATTCTTCTTTTCAAAATCCATAATTAACTTCATATGCAAACAGAGGTAATCGAGATGTAGTGAAAATACCTGGATTTTACAAATATTTTCCAGGCAGGTTTGAAAATACTAAAAAATTTACATATTAAATTACTTCCATGTTTGGAATAACTAATCCATGCAAAAAGTTATTTTCAATTATGAAAGCAAATAAATCTATTAGAGACACTATCAATGAACATCTTGTGGCGGTTTTAAAATTAATCACAGCAAGCAAAATTTCACCCAAAATAGAAAAAAATAGTAGTAGAGAAGATATGTCAAGTGTGAGGAGGTAAAAAATAAATTATTCTTGTCCTTCTACACATGTTTAAAATAATGCATAATTTGAAATAAACTTGTTTCTATGAATATTGATTTTATTTATGGCCCACCTTAAGATATTCCTTGTTTGTTTAGCCTTTAGTAAGTCTTTAAGGTTGACATCTCCATAGTCAGTAATTTATTTACTCTATAGTCTCTTCTGGTATCTATCCAAATATAATGGTGCTGCACAAGGAGACTTATACAGCTAATACATTCATCAAAATGTATAAATTTATTAACAGACCAATTCGTTTTGCATCACACATAAAGAACAGATGGTTGGTTGGTTTTGTGGCACAAGGTCCAAATGAGGATAAGTTGTGCTAATACTAATTTAAATTCTTTTTATTACATAACAATTTTTTTTCAAAACCCAATCAATTTTTAAAAATATAATGTCTACATATCTACAATACAATTAAAATATATACATACAAATACCAAACATACAACACAAATAAAAAACAACTAAAGAAAAAAACTAATACATAGAGACAAAATGATATAAGCAATATAAAATTATATCAAATCTACAAAACCAATACTTCTTAAAAAAGCAAAACCATTTTGATGCAGTGGTTTGATCAAAAAATCCAGCATCATTAAAAGGTTGCTATTAAAAAACATAAAACAATGATGGTTAAAATCAGAACATGAAATTAAAATATGTAAAATAATGTATGGTTCATCACACATCCCACACCAAGATTTAAATTCATTTAATAACAAATGCTAATGTGTGAAATGTGTGTGTCCGATACGAAGGCGAGTTAATCTTCATCCACACTTCGTAGCGGTAAAACCGAAAATGAAATGAGTGATGAAGTTATAGTATTTATTTGGTTGTTGACTTTCATGCTCCACGATTCCTGCCAAAGGGAATTAATACTTTTTACACCTTTTCTCGTATCAGAAAAGGAACAGGTACAGGTGGCTGAAGTGGAGTCGATGCAGACTTAGTCTCTTGTTGCCATCAAGACCCACATGTCCTGGGATCCAACAAAAAACAATATCATATTCCTTGCGTATTAATGGGTCTAACGCACTAAAAATCTGCAATGAAACAGGATGACAATTAATATTGACATTCTCAACAGCTTCTAAAACACGAAGGCTGTCAGTGCATATACAAAATCGATATAAGCTAATTGTACCCACATGCTGAAGTGCATGCAATATTGCAAGTGCTTCAGCAGTAAAGATGGAACAGGATTAATGGAGGCTGTAACTAAGAGAAATGTTATCAACATTAACTCCACAGCCAACATGTCCTGCAGATTTTGATCCATCTGTAAATACAAGTACATATGAATTAAACTGTCAGCAATGGGAATAGAGTGGTGGAAAGCATATGTGGTTGTGTCTTATTTTTTGAGCTATGCAAAGGGATTGATTATTTTAAATTGTGGTTCATAAGAGGTTGGATATAAAGAAAAATCTGCTGAAATTATACATACATAATGTAGATCAGACAATAAAATAAATTATGATGTTGTTTGAATGAGAAAAGGTGGAATGTACATTGGAAGACCATTGTCTAGTCTTTTAAGATCAGAGGTGGGAATCGTGGAACTTAATGGATGATGAAGATCAGACATGATCTTAAAATAATAATTGAGAGACTGCTGCATTTGCTGCAGGTCTAACAATTTGAAAAGAATATTGTAATACAAGAAGGATTATATAACCAGTACACAACATAGCTGGAACATTTAAGCTAAAGTTTTCATCTGGTTACAGATAATGTACAGACTCTAGATGGATGATCTGTGGAAGGCACCTCAGCGTATACTTAAAGTAGAGTGATGAACAGTATCCAATCTGTGTAAAACAGAAGACTTATTTGATCCATAAACAACGCAACAGTAGTCAATGCATGTGAAAACTAATGACTGATAAATTCAGAGTAGTGACATGCAATCTGCCCCCCAATATGTATTTGAAAGCACCCACGGGATATTAAGTGATTGCTCGCACTTCTTCTGCAGATGTAAAACATTCGGAAGAAAGTTTAGTTTACAATTGAATATTACACCAAGAAATTTTATCTTGATGACTAAAAGTGTAGTTGTGTTGTCAATAGATATCACTGGATCACTATGAATACTAGTTTTCTAGTAGAAAAGGACACAATTGCCTAGAGATAATGTAAGACCATTTTTGAACACTATGCAGCAAATTTATTAACAGCTGTTTGTAACTGTTTCTCAATTAAATGCATATTTGATCCTTCTCAACTCATCTACATATAATGTATTATAAACAGAAGGTGGTAATTCATGAAGGACGTAGCTAAGATGAATGATAAAAAGGGTGACACTCAAAATACAACATTGAAGTACACCCTTAGTTTGATTAAAATAGTGAGAATAAAATGTTCTTACATGAACTTCAAAAACAAGAGAGCGTAAAAATTCTTGCAGGAATATCAGAAGATTAACTCGAAAGTTAAAATCATATAACATATGGAGAATTCCATATAGCCGTGTATGATAATGTGCCCCCTCTATGTCAAAGAAAATGGAATTCAGATGATTTCTTCATACACAGGCATTGGGTATCTGGATTTCTAATATGTCATATTATCTAGATCGTATCCTCCTTTACAGAAGCCACTCTGATTCACATTAATACATTTATTTTTTTTCTACCATATATATGAGATGAGCATTCACCATGTGTTTAAAGTTTTACATAAGCAACTTGAATGAGCAATTGATCAAAATTTTAAAGGATCAGTAGGATTTTTAGCAGGATTTAAGATTGGAATAACAGTTGTTTCTCTCCAAAGAGACGGAAATTCATTTTTAATCCAGATTTTATTGAACAAAAGCAATAAGTTCAATATGGAATCTGGACTCAAATGTTGAAGCATAAGATTCCATCAGGTACTGAATTGGTGTTATTGGCCTGCTGCAACGCTTTCTTTAGTTCCAACATATGAAATTTGCCGCTGTAAGGCAAAGCTTGCCTATG
>JAPDSC010125766.1:144363-167181 GCA_026290005.1 Latrodectus geometricus
AGTATACAGGAGCTACTTATAGGATCCACAAATATAGGAATGGAGAATTTCTAATAAATTCCATTGGCTACTTTCACTTTTCTCCCCAGCTGTTTAATATATGTGGAAGAAGTTATTGAAATTATATAGCAAAAGCATGATTCTTTCTGACATTGACAACAAATGTTGTGAGCAAATGCTTTTTCTCTCTAAAAAGCGATTAAATTCTCCGTAGTGGGATATCTCCGAAATGTACCCCATAATTTTCTGTGTTTCTTACAGGGTTTTTGACATTCATTATTCCACCAAGGTTTACAATTCTTGAGTGGCATAGAGGAACATTTTACAATTGATGTATCAGTGCATTAATAATTGTTTCAGTGACTTTATGGGCAACTTCATCAGTACTCTCAATCAAAACAATTTCATCATTAACATCTGTCACCTGTGTGATTAACCTTTAATCTTCCCAACTGTACATGTAAGTAAGCAGGCATAGGTCCTACACTACTACCCCAAGTCTAGGAAATAATGAGAGGAAAATAATTGCTCATATGTAAATCATTCTCTTCTGATAAATTTAACACAGGTAGAAGTACTGAAGTACAAATGGCAAGATCGAGAGAGAGAAATGTTCGTGTGGGTACATGAAAATATGTTTTCTCATCAATATTAATCAGAGACAGTTATCAGTGATGAATCACTTTATGTAACTGCGAGAATTAGTATCACCACTTCCCTACAAAGAGTTATGACCACTGAAGTCAATGAGTAACAAAAATGAGGTTGACAGCTGATCAACTAAAGCATCAAGTTCCTTTTGGCAGATGACATCACATGGTGGCAAATACAAACTAAAGACTGAATCAAGCACCTTGTGTGAAGTCTCACATCTACAGCCTGTAGTGTAGCATTTAATAGATGAACAGTGCTGAGAAAATCATGGGCTGTAAAAATGCATATTCACCCCGACACTGCACGACCATAACCAGTCTTTTCTAAAGCATTTAAAATCACGCATGGGAAACCTATTACTAGATTTTAGGAATGTTTCCTGAAGTGCAACATACCCGAGGTAATAAGCTGAGATTACAGACTTGATGTCATCAAGACATGAATGCAAACCATGGCAGTTCCAAGAAACAAAGGAAGTTATTTTTTAAACTGAAGAGTTCCTTTTCTGGAGCTAGAAGGCATGTCATTTGTACACTACTCAAATGATATATCATCCTCTTAGAGACGCAGAACTACAGTATCAGCTTCCAGGAACAAGGCTCTATGAAAAGATATGGAGGATCTAAGAGAGCCTTCCTTAGAAGATTTTAGTTTAAGAGCCTTCATAGCTTTTGATTTAACATAAAATCTTTTATTTACTGTTGTACGAGATTTAGGTTTTGATTCACGTTTCAATGGTGATTTTGGTAGACGAAGTGAAAATATTTCTGTTTGTGTGTTACAGGAGACAAAAAAAAAATTCTTTTAGTAAGAGCTGCATAGCTCTCACCTGGTTGAGGAGTATGAGATAAAATTCGTGATCTTGCCTCCGGCTAGGAACACTCATTTCATTACTTTTATGGTTGTGATCTCTTTTTCCAATAACTACGTTGGACAAGTCCGAGAATAGGAGGGGTGGTCACCTTTGCAGTTGACAAACCTCTTTTTTAGCAGTGCAGTTTGTGCTTTCATGGCCACCTCTGCACAACGGGCAGAGCTAAGTTTGCCTCTGCATGCTGTCTTCCTGTATCAACTGCTTATTTTCCTTTCTGTATAAGAAAATGGGACACTTTTTCAAAGCTATTTCCTTTCTTTTAATTAAATAAAGATCTGCATTAATTTCAGACATTACATGCTCCCGAGAGAGAAAAGAATAATTTTTGTTACCCATTTAATAAATATAAAATTTCGGTACCTGACTCCACCACCAAGTCCAACAAGGGGATGCAGTCCAGCTGCATAAGAGTTAGCCAAGTCCTATATGCTCACAGTACATCCCTGAGATGACCTCCACCTTAACGAACCATCCAGCAAATGCAATGATCACTTGATCCATAAAGCCAATTGATGTGTAGGGGACACAACACACCTCCCGTTTACCTGAAGCAGAAGCCAAAGTAATGTGTTGGTCTCTGGGGCCTCAATTACCAGGACCCTCCTTTCCAAGGACATAGGTCTCCATGCACAGCAAATACGTGGGTGATTTAGTCCCCAAGAGAAGCTAACAGCAACAGAGAGGTGACAGCTACTCAAGGGAAGCCCTCAACCCCATCAGAGGCAACTACAATAAGAGGGAAACAGAAGAAAAAGCAGAAGGGGGAGAGGAGAGAAGAAAAGAAAGAAGAGGGCAGATCACTGGGGTACCTCGGGACTGTGAGACCCATGTTTACTTTAAGTAAGTAAACTGCCTGAGGGGCATAAACAACAGAAGTTACTATAACAGTAAATCACAAATGATAAAAGATGAAGATTAACAAAGGTGAAAATAAAATTCTCAGATATTATTGGAAAAACTATATAGTATTTTCAGAGTTTTCTACTAAATTATATAGAACTTGAAAAACTATATAGTATTTTCAGAGTTTTCTCAAAATTGTATTTATAATTTAGAACAAAAAGACATTACTTTTTAAAGGAATCATTGTTACTGATAAGAATTTATTATATTTTTGCCATTAGTGATATTTTTATAAGTATTATTAAAAGACATTTCAAAAGACTTTTAATTATTTCAATAAATTTTTAAAAAATGCATTTCATACAAGAAAATTTAATTCATAAATTTCATGAAAATAAATATTTTAACAAAGAATTACATTTTTTATTTAAATATTTAGAATAGAAATAAGAAAATTACATTTCTGAATAAAGATAAACTTGTACTATTTATGAGATTTTTAAGAAATATAGCAAAACAGAAATTATTTGTATTAATTCAGCAAAATATAACAACAATTTACAAGTAATAAAATAAAAGTCTTGGTAATACAACTTATTTTTTATCATTATACAGCCCAAATAATTTTTTGTACATATATAATTTAGAAAACTAAACTGAAACAATAACAAGTAACAGCATAAATCTTTAATGAAGAATTGTATTCTGAAACTAATGAAAAATTATTTTCTTTCTTTTGAAGATGTGTGTATTAATACTGCAAGCTAACTTTCAACTATTTAAAATCGCAAGGAGAACTTTACTCTGACAAGACTTATTTAAAATGTAAAAAATATGAACCACTAATATATTTCACTTAATATTCACAGATTAATTTATCACAATAAGTTTATTAATTGTAGCAAACCAAAGTTCAGAAATTTCATTTTGTATCAGTATTATATTTGTTTTTATTCATAATCACAAAACAAACTTCCAACATTACAAGAAATTTTACCTAATCATCAGACTTTCTTCCAAGATTTAAGATTCAATTTATAATTAAAAATTAAAATAATTATTTTGTATTATGAAATTATTTTGCCTAAAAGCAAAAAACTGGCTATTAAAATTTTGGAACTAAGTGACATTCAAAATTATAGTGATTACTCTATGGTTAGATCTTATTCGGACCCACCACATCAACAGGTATGAAAGATGGTGCTAAATCAACAAATTACAACACCAAAATGAAGCTTTGCCTGTGTATAAATATTGATTTTTGGACAACTTTAAATGTACACAAAACTTTAAAGTAGTTCAGACAGTTTTTACATGTAAGGAGATATCATTCATTAGTATTAATGTTTTTTTTAAAACTTAAAATTGTGATGTGAAGTTGGAAATGTTTAAGTTCAGTATTTACTAGGAAGCTCAATTTATTAATTTTAAATTTTCAAACTTAGATTTCTTTGTATTTATTGCAAGTAATATAAGAAAGAATTAACATCTTTCTAATTTGTAATGTGAAGGAACTAACAAAATCTGATAAAAGAGAGAACATTTTAAAAGTATGTGCATTTGTTTTTTGAGTCGATTCAAATGTTATTTTATGTAACAAGTATCTTGTTAGTTTAGTTAGACATTGCATCGAAAGTTTAAAATGTGTATGACTAGCACTTAACCCCTTGCCTGCCGTAGACGTATATATACGCCACGCTAAGCTGATGCCTTGACTGCCCCGTGCGTATATATACGGCTTTCCGAAATACGCTTCTCTGCAATATATGCGCTGCTATCAATAAAGCTAGACCCAAGGCTTTGGAATGCAATAGAATGTTCTTGAGATCTGTTAAAAAGATCTGTTGTGATGATGTTACATCTATTTTAAAGAAGGGGCGATTTGGAGAGGAGAATATTTCTTAGAACGGGGGACATGAATCTTTTGTTCCATACATAGCAGTTATTATTTGTGCTTCTTTTCTAGTAGTTTTTAAATTTTAATTCTTTCGCTTCCATTGTTTTTTCTTTTTTGTTTTGTGAAAGTAAACAATTAGAATGGAGAGTTTGTCTCTTCTTTTCCACCAATACACAGTATTACTGCGCGCACCTGTATGAAAACTCATGGCACTGGGTAGCGAATCTAATAAATTCTCCTAGGCAGGTAAGGGGTTAACAATATATATATATAAAATAAATGACATTTTCATCATTTATGCAGTGCTTTCGCTCATTTGAAAGAATCTATTATGATACAATCTCTTGATTTGGCTTATTTTTTAAACACAACCATCTAATAAGATTTAGCATTTGTATTGTTCTTATTGGTTAAAACAATATCATTTTCATTTTAATATTTCTATGGAGGAGATTTTTAATATACAATCATAAATGTTTAATAAATAATTCTGTTCTTAAACTTTATAAATTTATTGCTAATTATAAGGTTTATGAATTTAGAATTCATTTTTTCACCATAATATAAAACTATGAAATCAGAACAATTTATGCTGTTTTAAAATTAAACTTAACTGTACATGTTCTGTAACAAAAAGTATATTTAATGCAAGTTTCTATAAACTCTCTACATATTAGCTAAATGGAAATAGCAAAAGACATTCATTTCTTTTAGAAACCTTTCATTATTGAAAATTGTAACATAAAATTTTACTAGCGCATAAAACCTTGACCATTAATCTTACACATTATCTTAACGATATTAATTATAAATTCATTATTTCATAATTTGTAACCAATTCATTATTGCTTTGTAATGATTTTTCATAACAATATTGATTCCTTATTTAAAATATCTAATTCATTTGTATTTGTGATACAATAAAAAGCTTTATAAAAATGAGCAGTTTGATACTATATGCAGGAAACTAATGTCATAATTCTATTCTACTTAAAGTTTTACTTTCATTTCATAATAAGCCCTAATCTTAATAATCTTATAAATCCCTAAAGGATAATATAAATAATTTTAATTAGCCCTAAATGTAAAGAGTAACATCTAAAAGCTTTAAATTTTTGGTTACACTCTTCTTTATGCAGAAAGTAGATAATTATTTCTAAGAACATAAGCAACAAACTGAATAAAAGTAAACATTTAGTTTTTCATCTTGTAAGACTGAATATAAAAAAGGCCTTTTAAAAGCAATATGACATCAAATACCATGATAGCGTTCTTAAATACTTTTTGCTGATTTGCTTTCTTAGTAATAGTACAAAGATTAATTATAGATGAAATTGACCATTATACAAAAAATAATAAAAAAGTTAACGAAAAACAATTTATAATAAAAATAAAAATTTTATACAGAGATTTGAAAATCACTCTTTAGCGGGATTTGAAAAATATTGTGCACGTTGAACTTCGAATCAGATTTATCAAATAAATCGAACTAGAAATTAATAAGAAATAAATAATTCTTACAGAAAATTTTAATTGCAAAACAATGACTGAAAGATATTTTACAGGTAATTGTTTTAACAATGTATTGTGAACAAAAATATAAATTTATAAAGTTCGAACAAGAACAATTCATTTACATTGATATTTTAATAAAAAGTCTAAGAACTTAATTTTTTGAGAATAAATAAAGATAAAATACAGTAATCTTATATAAAAAAAATTAATACATACGATGAAACGTTATTCATTATGATATTCAATCAGTAGGAAGCAATAAAATTAACCAAGAATATTCGATCACGAACAACCAGAAAACCAGCGTGACATAGAAAACTTTAATTATACTATTTTTATTTTCCCTTCAGCATGTGTGTGTACAGCTAATCGGAGGAAATCGTCAGATCAAAGTAGCACGCATCATCATAGGTAAAAGTCGAATTCTGATTCGCTATTCATACGTTGCTGTTAAAAACAGTGTTTAGTGAGAAATTAGTCGAGGGCTGCTAGAATTTGTTATTTATGTTACGTTTGGCAACAAATATTTATTTAACATGCTTCTCAGTCTCTTAAGATTGTAACTATAAAAGGTATATAGTGAAAATAAAAAGGGTATATTTTAGTACAATATTTCACTTCCAAGTTAAAACACAAAATTCATTAATGTTTTTTACACCTACTTTTGGTTTCTTCATTGGAATTATAAATGTTATTTAAATTAAATCCTGATGATTTAAAAATGGCGTTATTTATATTTTTATTGAAATATTTAGTGAAAAAAATCAAGTGATAGTGAAGATAATGTGCTTTTTCTGTTATTTGACAGTCTTAATCTATAATAGAATTGAGATTTTTTGTACATGTATATTTTCTGAGTGTTCCTCAATAAAAAATAATAATTAAAATTTAATACCTTATTATGTGTGTTCCAATCAATAAATATAATTCTCAATATTTTCATTAATAAATTTAGTACAATTTATAAATGAAAATTTGTCTGCAATTAGAATTTGATTTAAGCTATAAATTAATTTTATTTTAATTTATTAAATGTTATTTATTTGTTTACAAACTATTAAATGTTGTTACATCCCAGACAAAGTAAATCTCACCATTTGAATTAACAAGTTTCATGAGTATTGTTGTATTCTTTCTGAAAAAAAAATAAAATGTGTGCTTCCTCTAAGGTTTTTTTTATCACTATTAATAGGATGAGAAATTTACTAAAAAACTTATATGGGGTAGAAGCACTCAGTTTATTACAATTATTTTAAATTCTAATAAAGTAGCAACAAAAGACTTTACTATACCAAATTAAAATATTTCCTAGATAATGAATTTAAAAATAATTTTTATGGACTATGGATAGGAATCATATTTTCTACTTAATTTTAATTTTTTAATTAATGTGTATAATTTCTAAGTTTTTTAATTTGTAAATAATGTTGCTGGAACTTTAACCTTGAAATATCAAAATTATTAGTTTTTATATTAAGCAACCTAATCCTAATTTTCTTCAAAGGTAAACTATATCATTTTGATAGAAAAATAGTAATTATTATTTTATTTTAAATTCATTATAATACTCATTTTGCTACATTTTATTGAAATAAGTATTTACAGTTTTATGTTTATAAAACTATTTTTAAGGTTGTATTTAAAAATTTTTTTAGGTTTAGACACATATTTAGACTTGTTATTTAAGTTTAAAATAAATTATTCGCACGTTTAACTATCGGTATTTTTTGTCGGGTACAAAAAATAAGTGTATATGACATACTGATTTTCTACACAAATTCTGTACAACAAAATACAATTGGAAAAATATACATATAAAGGAAATGCGACACCATGTGAATATAATAAGGCTACAAAGGATTTTTTATTCTTTTAAATTTTATAAATGAAAGGAATTTTTTAAAAAACCCTATTTAATGATTTTTACTTGAATTTTTCAAATAGAGGGAAAAAATAATTTGGTACAAAACACACAGAAATGTTAAATATAAAAACTAAATGATTTTCTATTTCTGAGATCAATATTGTATAATAACTTTCCCACGAATTCAAAATTGTCTGAATTGTTTTCATTTTAAAATTAAAGAACTTGGAATAAATTTTAAGAAATTTTCTTCATGTTGTAACATAAACTTTACACAACTGTCACTTGGAAATATTTTGAGTGAAAATACTGATAAAAAGAATCGTTCTTTCATAATAAAAACAAGTCCTTTAAATGGGCACTTTAATAATTTTTAATAATTAACTGATCATTAGTTATTGATAATTAACTGATCATATTTATTATGCAACACTAACAGATTCACAAAATGATATTTATCATTTAAATATTATTTTGTTAATCTATATCTGTTAGTGTTGCGTAATAAATTTGATCAGTTAAATATTAAGGTGCCAATTAATTATTAAAAATTATTAAAGTCTCCATTTAAAGGACTTGTTTTTATTATGAAAGAATAAAGGGCATGCCTCTTTTGGTAAGTAGTTACATTCAAAATACTTCAAAGCGTCAGTTGAATTAAGTTTCGCAACAAAACACATTTGTTGAATTTTTGATGCTTAAAAAGCGCTTATATGTGTTACAAACGACATCTTACATGGTTGTAAAATTTTCATTTATCAATTTGAATATCTATTTTATATTTTTATAAAAACTTCCAGCTATTAACTTAAAACTTTTAGAATGTGAATATTTTGATGTTGGATGTTAAATTTAATTACGGTTAAAATCTAGTACAGGGCAAAATAGAAGATAGAAATTAAAAAATTTACATGAGAGTTATACCTTCAAGTGTATATATATATATATATATATATATATATATATATATATATATATACATACATACTGGTGTGCAAAACTTAATAAACAAATTTAACTTCGAAAAGATATCCATGAAATTTCAGAAAGGGTTCCTTTTATGAGTATGATGACCCTTAATTCAGTAGAAAGGCATACGTTTGCAAATGTTAGGAACAAAACGTTACGGGTTACGTGAACGTATGCAAAACATGTGCGGTCGGCGCACACAGCTCAAGACTACAATGTAACTAATTATGGAGACGCAACTAAAGACATTCGCAGCAAGTGCAAGTAAGTTTTTTGGTGAAATATGGCTAGAAGACACACACGTGGAAGAATAACCGGAAAACTGGAGGAGGGGTGTAGTGCAACCAGTGTACCTAAAGAGTTCGGAATCAACTAAAATATCGTTTCTTAATCTAGGAAAGCCTTCCAAACCATAGGTACAGCTCTTTGAAAGGTATTTTTTAGGTTGGCCCCGGAAAACAACTGTAGTGGGGGGACCAATGTATCATCGATACTGCAGGGAAATGAGCCCAAAACCAGTCCGCAAGAGACATTCCTCAGCAACTGTGTACAGCAAAGGGACAACAAATGTCGTGGTTTACTGTGTAGAAACGCTCCCACAAAGATAGCTTACTCGACCTCCGTCTTGAAAGCGGCATCTCTTTAAAAGTTGGCCCACACTACCATTTAAAATGGTGCAATGAGAGCAAAAACTGGACATTTTCTCTATGGGGTCACTTCCTCTTTAAAGATGAAAGTTGTTTGAGTGCCACGAACTTTCGCAAATCCAGTTGATTTGGAAAAAAGTAGGAACACGATATCATTCTTGTAAAAACATTATGGTAAGTGACCGTTACAGTGGTTCTGGAGTTGCCATCTCGGAAGTCATTATGCTTAACCGGCGGTCAGAGCTCCACGTTTTCGACAGAGGCTCTGTAATGCTAATGTAAGGTGATTCTTTCCTGTGTGCGTTTGTTCTGAAGTATCATTGTAGCTTACTCTAATGACAATGCACCGTCACACCGGACTCCTGCTATTTAGCAACTACTGGAAAGGGGAAGAGAAAGTATAACTAAAATATATTGACGAGCACACTCCTTTGATTTAAATCCCATAGAATATGTATGGGATACTTTGAAAATTTTCGTGATATAAACTAACAGTACTTTTAATTTCCAAGTTATCTAGAATAGAGTGAAACTGTAATAACTATTTAGTGAAATATTATTTCATAATAATGTATCAAGGTGCTTAAATATATTTTGATTTGATGATTACTCCCATGGCAAATCAAACAGAATTAAATTTTAATGTGCATACATCTTGTTTTTTGCTGGAATTACGTAATTTTTGGTAAATATATCAACAAATAGAATTGTTTAGGAAATCGCCAAACAGATATGTTAAAAATATTCGTAAAATATCACGAAAAGAAAAAAAACTCAGTACATTTTTATTTTTCAATAAAATTTAATGTCTTGCAACTGATCTAATTTGCGAGATATTTCGCACTTCTAACGATTTCCAGAGAAAAAAATAGTTCTTGCAAAGAATTCGAGCTCTTTGAAAGACTTTATCTATAAATTTTAATTTTTTATAAATCTAGTTTCTTTTTTATATTGTAAATATATGATTTTCCCAGAACTGTACTAATTTTTTCATTTAATTTAGTCCAATTTAATTGGTTATTCTTTTATAAATTCGAAAGAGTGTCACATAAAAACATGCACTCCATCTATACAGAAGTTATTTATAATATTATTAGTCACACTCTGTCTTGCTTGGGCATAATCAAATGAGCATTTCTCATTTCCTAATAAGAAGAGACATGAAGTGGTTAAAGGCTTTAAAATGCTTCATATTTCAATTGCAGTTACTAAGCTCCCAGCAAATGAAGTTTAAAACATTTGATTTTTAGGGAATATATATAAATTGTAGACACAAAAGAAGACATAATTTAATATATTATATCTATTTTGACATTAAAAAAATATAACTTCAAAGTCTTCTTAAAGGAATAATATTCTGTAAATTTATATTCTCTTATTTGAGAAACATTCTGATCGTTATTGTTTCTCAGCCTTTTAATATATTAACATCATAGATTTTGTATTATCTAAAATATTTTACAGAATTTTATTTCAAGATAGTTTTGCTTGAAATATGCACGTTTAAAGATGGAAAGTTTCTTTTCTTGTATAAAAATTTATATCAAATATAGTTTTTTTTTTTTTTTTTTTATTTATTTTCATTTATTTTGAAGCTTCTAATTTAGTACCTTTATATATAGTAATAACATATTTACAATCATAAGTTCAGCCAAAACTTTTTCTTTTTCTATTTAATATACTCTTAATAACGTCTTTCCGTTTGTGATAATGAAATCATTCCATCAAACAACCGAATTATCTTGGCTAATTTATTTCTCGCCAAATAGAGCAACCTGTACCATGCAACCATTTCCGTTGTAAACAATCAAACAAATAAGTAAAGTTTTCTGCCTAACTCTTCGTTTTCACACTTTCAATCACGTAATAGTAAACAACCTACTTGATAAAAGAGAAGCTGAAACAGGGCTATAAATGTTATCTAGTAGAGAGGTGAAATGAGGAGCGATTACTCATTTTAATTCTTCGCGTTTGAATATATGGTTTCGTCCCGATAGTAGCTAGGAAATTAGTTTAAACTGTAGGTGTAGTATAGATAAATAAATTTAAAATAAATTCTCACGTGGAAAAATGAAAGTAATATACAAAAAAAATGTCTTTCACTGTTACCACATTAATGGTATTTACATATATTCCTTTAATTATTTGTAAAATTATCAGAGCATCCGATTAATATATTTGGCATAGTTCATCGGTAGCGTAGAGGGGTCTGATGGTATCTGATACATAGTTCAAATGTGTCCCACTATGGCCAATTTATTATTATTTAAAAATCTAAAAAAAGAAAAAACTTTTTGCACACTTAGTTAAATTAGAAATTATTTTAATTATTTTGTTAATTTTTTATACTTATGAAAAAATATTTCCAATGAAAAACTGAATGAAATTATTTAGTGAACATAAATTTTCTCAGTTTATTTGAAAAATTATCAATCACAAAATAGTAAACAACATACTTGACAAAATCTGAAGCTGAGACAATACCACAATTGTAATTTTGTAGAGACGTGAAGTGACGAGCAATTACCCATTTTAATTCTTCGTGTTTGAATTAAGGTTTCGTCCTGGTAGTAGCTAGGAATGAAGTTTAACTGTAAATATATGTTTTAAATCAATAAATGAAAATAAATTCGCACGTGGAAAAATGAAAATGTTATACAAAAACATGCCTTTCACTGTTGCCACATTAATGGTGTTTATATTTGTTCTTTAAATTGTAAAATTATCACAGCATGCGGGTAATATATTACACATAGTTTACCAATAGCGTAGAGTGGTTTGATGGTATCTGATGCACAGTTCAAATGTGTCCCCCTGTGACTCAATAAAATAAAATTTATAAACGAAGCAATTTTTGTACAGTTAGTTAAATTATTAATTTTTTTAATAAGTAATTATTTTGTAAATTTTTTATGCTCATGAAAAATTATTTCTAATGGAAAACTGAATGAACTGATTTAATGGAGATAAATTTTCTTAATTTATTTGAAAAATGATTGACAGATTTTTAATTTACTTACAATTACATTGAAATATCTGGTAATCTCTTACTATTTCCTATGATGAAAAGTTCTGAAAATATTCAAATGGCATTAACAGATTTACAAACTTCTGACCTACATAAAACAAATATCACAGACTTAAATGTTCTTTACTTTTATACAGTTATATTAGCTAAATATTTTGCATTAAATATATAATTCAAAGAATGTGTAATTATATTTAATAGAACTTTAGTATACATATAAACAAACATTTTACTTTACAAATTTCATCGTGCAATTTTTTTAAAATTCTTGGTTCAAGCTGATTACTTAAATTTCTTTTGTAAATTCTACTCAGAAATAAATTTTGTTGTTGGAGGGGAACTCAAAAATTTTACAGGTTACCTCCTGATGTGTGTGTTATATGGTTTCATGTGGAAATATTATCTCATCCAAGACTGTTGTTTTCATCATTTGAGACTGTTGTTCAGATCTCATTTCCAGATGATTTGATAAATTCAGATAGGTTTCTGTTACAGTTTTTATATTTCTAATTTCTCATAATTTATTCTAAGGAATTACAATTAAGGAAACCATATTCGATGAGTGTTAATGTTTAGGCTCTTGTGAATCTAAAACAATATAAAAAGTTTCTTTATAAGTAACGCAAGTTGTGTTTTGATAAAAAGGTTATTATTTTTTTTGTTCTTGCAATTTAGAACAAATTTATTACTCGCGAGTATATTTATTTGTTTGATTTGGTAGATATGTTTCGTATCTTATTAAATACGTAATATTTGGTATTAAAGTATTGAATTAAAAGAAACATTTATTTTATTATCATATTTGAAGTATTATTGAATTCGTACGTGAATTATGTTAAGAACATTATGAATAATAAGTAAAACTATTAATTCTGAATATTATATTTGAAAATATCTCCTTTACAGTAAGATAATGTTATAAAATTGAGTTTTTAAAATTTAATTGTTTGATGGCAGTGCATTTTTCATGTCACGATACTTTTGTTTTGATTTAAAACAGGAAACAAGGCGTCGAAAACGACCGTTGTTATTGCTTTCATACACGCCTCATTGTCTAGCCTTTCAATATTTATGAATGCTATGAGTTTAGTATATATTAATGCTTATTTTTATTTCATTATTTCGTCATTCACTTTCTGTTTAGAGTCTTTGAGTTTTATTATTTTAGATGTTTTTTCATTGAATAAAGAATGAAAACGTTTTGTTTTTCCATGTATATTTAAGGAATATATTAAGATATCAAAATAATTATTAATATTTTGATAAAAGAAATCAGAATTTATATTTTAGAAAATTGAAGAACTTTAAAGTTAAAGAAATAAAAAAATCAATAAAACATTTGTTGTTATTTATATATAAAATATTCTTTGAATACATATGATTAACGGTTATCTTAATAAATATATTTTAATTTATTAAATGTTGATATTGAAGTATTGATATAATTTATAAATCAAGATACATTTATTGATTAATAATTATAAAACGAAAGTAATAAATGAAACGAAAATAAAAGTTTCAATGTAGAATTTTGAAATGTTTTGTTTTGTTTAATTTGAAATATATAATAAGAGTAATTTCTTATACATTTAGTAAGATTAATAATAAAATTGGGTTAATTATTTTATGCTGGTGAATATCATATGAATATTTAAGGTTTATTTACAATAATTAAAGAGTTCATTTTTATTTGCAATAAATGTTTGAATAAATATTAATGGGATAAAGTTCACTTATATTTTATGTTAAAAAGTTTATATTTTCACATAAGACTGATTATGACATACAAAACTTAACATAACATTTAAGACTAATTGTGTTTAAATTTCGTTTTAACTAAAAAATGCATAAGATGTCATTTCTTTGAAAAGGGAAAAAGGAGGATTTGAGAAACCTCGCGACAGAAATGGGACTGGGGGTAGCAGATGATCTAAAAGTAATTCAACTAAAAAATATTATAATCAAAGCAAAAAAAAAAAAAAAAAAAAGGATTATGAGAAAGAATTAGTGAAAAATATGCTAACTAATATAATAGAGGAAAGGCTAGATAAAGAAAAACAAGCTGAATTCGAAAGAATTGCTCAGCAAGAAGCTGCTAGGAAGAAAAACTAGCCAGAGAAAAAGAATTGGAAAAGCTACGCATTGAAAAAGAAAGAGCATATGAATACAACCTTTAAAACTTCAAATGGAAGCTCAGAAGGTACCCCTTTCCACTGCCATTGCTCAAGCAAGTGAAATAGAGAAAATAAGTTGGGATCTTAATCGAATTCTCCCAAAATTTAGTTCGAATGAGGATGAAATAGGACATTATCTGACAGTATTTGAACGTCAATTAAAATTAGTGAATATACCTGAAATTAATTGGATGCCGTACTTGATAGGATCATTGCCAGCCGAAATAAATCAATTATATGCCAGAGAAAATGAAGATGTTAAAGATTATTCAAAGGTGAAAGAGGTGCTCTTTAAGCGTTATAGACTTACATCAGATAGGTTTCGGCATATGTTCTCGCAGCTTAGGAAAAATGCAGAAGTAACATGGAAAAACTTCTATTTTGAAATTAAATCGTATTTCGAAGGATGGTAAAGGAATTGAATATCATCACTTTTGAGAAATTGCAAGACTTAATTATAGCTGATCAGTTAAAGAAAAGAGCATCTCCAGAGGTTAGAGAACGTTTTGTTGATCAATGGTGACAGTTATGAAAATGTAAGACTTGGTGTTAAGACCTCCGTTATGATATAGATAGCGCTCTCACTTGCCCAAGTAAGGGAGTTGTTTGTGTAATTTAGTAAGAAAGTAACTGTAACAAGGCAAGGTGGCAGACGGGCCTGCCGTTTGGTCTTCCTACAGTTACTCCTTTTAATGTTGAATAAAAGTTGTTTTTTGTTAAGATACAGTCCACTTAAATTCTTTAGTTAGTAGGCTGGCCCCTACAATTTGGTCCTAGCGACCCGTAGATTACCAGCGTAAACGAAATAACTAACTATGGCAAAGCAACAAATTAATGTTTTGAATCGGCAGCGCAGTGCCATCAAAACAAAAATAGTAAGATTAGAGTCATTTATAAAGGACTATCAGGAAACGAATGAAAGTCAAATAGAACTTTTACAGAAACTGGACAATGTTAAACAAGAGTATTGATGGAATAAGAAGCAACTACTATGCTTTACCAGAAGAAGTAAATGTTGATGAACATTTAAACAACTTAGAGGAGATTCAAGAAAACCTGGATAAAATTTAGGTAAGGTTGAAATTCCTTATTTCTCAATTGAAAAATACAAATGAATTTGATAAGAAACAAATTGAATGTCAAAATACTTCCATGATTAAACTTCCTGAAATAACTTTAGCTATATTTTATGGTAATTATGAAGTTTGGAACGTTTTTAAGAGTC
Source organism: Latrodectus geometricus (assembly GCA_026290005.1). Classification (NCBI taxonomy): domain Eukaryota; kingdom Metazoa; phylum Arthropoda; class Arachnida; order Araneae; family Theridiidae; genus Latrodectus; species Latrodectus geometricus. Next base: position 160,054 of record JAPDSC010125766.1, read on the forward strand.
AATTTTATTCCTTAATTGTTAACAATAATGATTTAAATGAAACGCAGAAACTTTATTATTTAAAAGCATCATTAAAAGATGAAGCAAAATCAATTCAAACAAAAGATGACACTTTTAATTCTCTATTAAAAACTCTTGAAGAAAGGTATGAAAACAAAAAATTAACAGCGGATTCACATATAAATTCAATTTTATCTTTAGAGAAACTAACTCATGAATCATCAAAAGAATTTAGAAAGTTTACTGATAATATTTTAAAACACTTAAGAGTTCTGAAATTGTTAGATTTGGAATTAAATAAATTATCTGAATTATTGCTAATCCATATTATTTCTCAGTTAGATAAAGAAACGCGTAAACAATACGAAATGACTCCAGTCACAAACAAGCTTCCAAATTGGGAAGAATTTATTAATTTTTTGTTAAAGCGAAGTCAAGTATTAGAAAATATGCAAAAAAATCCACCTTCATATGTAAAGCTTAAAAGTGAAAAATGTTTTAAAAGTAAAAATTTAATGAAAAAATCAAATTCCAACTGTCCAATATGTTTAATTGATTCGCATCCCATATATAAATGTAAAAAATTTCATGAAATGTCTATTAATGATAGCTATAACGAAAGAAAAATCTTCATTTTAACTGCTTCGAATCCCATAAGCTTTCGGAATGTAAAAATCAAAAGACTAGCCAAATATGTGAGAGGAAAAATCTACACCGGAAACACTACACTCTCATATGCAGGGACGGCGAACGAACAGAAAGCCCTTTGACCTTGAAAGAGCGCGACACTGCTCTATCAGTTACAATGACATACCGCTGCCTCTCCCCTTCTGCTGCTCCCAAGTATGTGATACTTTCAACAACTAAAATACAAATAAAAGGAAAAAACGTAAGTTTATTTTCTTTTCGCTCCCTACTGGACTCATGCTCGCAATCGTCTTTCTGTACGAATGAAGTTGCTGACTTGTTAAGAATAAAGAAAAAATATGTTAACGCACCCATTGCAGGGATTAACGGGTCGTCTTTAACAGTAAAAAAAATGATATCCACTACAATTTCTAATGTTAATAAGGATTTTGAAACAGATATTGAATTTTTAATAGTGCCAAAAACTACAGATTTAAATTCTTCAAAACAAATAGACACATCAACATTAGATTTACCGAAGAATTTAAACTATGCGGATCCTGAATTTAATGAGCCACGAAAAATAGATTGTTTAGTTGGAGGTGAACTGTTTTATCACGTATTAAAAGCAAATCAAATTAAATTAAAGAACGAAAATATTATTTTACGCGAAACAGTTTTCGGTTGGATAGTTGTGGGTTCTATAAATGAAATAGAAATTCCAAATAAATTGCGGTGTTATTTAACAATAAATGATAACGATTCTTTGAAAAATGATTTAGAAAGATTTTGGGATCTGGAATCATTAGGTATAAGAGAAAATCCAAAACTAGATTCTAATGATGATGTTTTACAAATATTTGAGGAAACAGTAATGATTATAAAGATAATCGTTACGAAGTATGCTTACCGTGAACTTCCAATTCATTTATTTTAAGTGATAACTATACTGTTGCAGAAAGGTGACTTAGAACTCTTTCAAAACGACTTTATAGGAACCCCATTTTACATAAACAATATAATGAAATAATCCTCAGTACGGGAGCCTTTAACCCATACTGAGCGCGTCCCCAGGTGGCGGATAGGGGAGTTCCTCTCCACAGCTGTCCTGTGGGTGGAAGGAGGGAAATGAAATACCTCCCGCGGTCCAAACAGGTAGAAGTCCAACCTTCCCCGAAGCAATGGCACCCCTCTTCTATGAATAGTGTTAGACACGACAACAACAACAACAATGAAATAATCGAAGATTATTTGAAGGCAGGTATTATCGAAAAGGTTTTGCCCGAGAAATCTTCTTCGGGTAAACACTTATTTTATCTTCCTCATCACCTGTTTGCAAAAATGATAAAAACTTACTACCAAAGTACGCATTCTGTTTGTGCCAAGTTCATATAATCATGGTCAAATATCTTTAAATGACTGTTTGTTACCGGGTCTAAATCTTAATCCAAATTCAATGTATATATTAATCAAATTTTGCTTCAATAAAATAGCATTCACAGCCGATATCAAAAAGGCGTTTTTGCAAATATGTTTGTCAACAGATGATAGAGATGCAACAAGATTCCTCTGAAAAAATGATAAAGTTCTCCAAAGAGATAATTATGGGATTGAAATTTACAGATTTAAGCGTGTTCTCTTTGGAGTTAATTCAAGCCCCTTCCTGTTAGCCGCCACGATAAAGCATCATATTGAAAAGATATCGTGATGAATATCCTACCACAGTTCATTTATTGAACACTTGTTTCTACGTAGATGATTTAATAACTGGAGCTAATAACGTTGAAGAAGCCTTCCAAATTTCTTATAAAGTAAAAGAAATAATGCAAGAAGCAAGTATGAAGCTAAGAAAATGGAATTCCAACGAATCAAGCTTAATGGACAGATGGAAGAAAGAAAATTTTGATATTCCCCCACCAGCCTCTTCTGTGGAATCGGGAACCAATTTAGTGAAAATATTTGGAATCATTTAGAATACTGCCGAAGATTGCCTGACAGTGGAAGTAAAAAATCTAATAGAATACCTTAAAGTAAAAAAGAATACGAAATTATTCATCTTACAAGCAGCTGGGAAGATTTTCGGTCCGACAGGACTTCTAACTCCATTCACTATAAGAATTAAATGTATTTTGCAAGAATTGTGGCGAAGAAATTTATCCTGGGATTAACAGCTTCCTACAGATATAGAAGAACAATGGTCTAAGTGGTGTACGGAATTCTCTCATCTTTCAGAATTGAAAATCCCAAGATTTATTTTGGACAATTCTACCAGTAAATATGTGGAAATACATGGCTTTTCGGATTCTAGCAGCAAGGTTTACGGTGCAGTAGTTTATCTCTAAGTCTACAAGGATAATGAGGCTGAAGTAAATCTTGTTGTTTAGAAAAGTCTTGTTGATGAATCTTGTTGATGAAAATATTGATTGGGAATTTACACCTCCCAGATCACCTAACTTTGGAGGTCTTTGGGAATCAGGTGTAAAGTCATTTAAATACCACTTAAAGCGAGTAGTAGGAAACAACAACTACACTTTAGAAGAATTTTTTAATATAGTTATTCAAATTGAAGGAATGCTAAATAAATTCTAGACCTCTTACTCCATTAGGTTCTGATTTTGATGACTTTGAAACATTAAGCCCAGGTCATTTTTTGATAGGCAGACAATTAAAAGGTATTAACGAACCAAATTTAGCTGATATAAAAGAAAGTAATCTAAATAGATGGAAAAGAACTACTAAGGCTACTCAACAAATATGGAAACTTTGGAAAAGAGATTATTTAATCAATTTGCAAGAAAGAACAAAATGGCAGTTTGAAAAGGATAATGTAGAGACAGGTTCTTTAGTTTTAATAAAAGAAGATAATCTTCCAATGAATAAATACTTAATTGGTTGAATAGAACAAGTTTTCCCAGGTAATGACTTGATGATGAGTTGTAAATGTTAGGTTGCCAAATGGTACTATTATGAAACAAAATGTTAGAAGTTTAAGTATTTTACCTGTAAATTAAAAGATATTGCTCGTGTTTGAAAGGGCATAAACATTGAATTGTATATTATTCATTTATATACATTTTGCTTATTTCTTATCTATATTGTAATGTGTGTTTATTATATAATGCTATTGTATAATGTTTAATTTTGTCAAATGTTAAAAAATTGAATTCATCAAATTGAAGTTATTATTTACATAATGTCATGATATTTTGTAATGTAAATTTATGATATTGTTTGAAATTCACATTTCAAACCGGGGGAGTATGTTAAGACCTCCGTTATAATATAGATGGCGCTCTCACTTACCCAAGTTGAGGGAGTTGTTTGTGTAATTTAGTAAGAAAGTAACTGTAACAGGGGAAGGTGACAGACGGGCCTGCCGTTAGGTCTTCCTTTACTTACTGCTTTTAATGTTGAATAAAAGTTGTTTTTTGTTAAGATACAGTCCACTTAAATTCTTTAGTTAGTAGGATGGTCCCTACACTTGAAATGAAGAAAAATTCACCTATACCTTTGTTAAGAAGCCAAATTTCAAAGGCTATGCTAAATCTGCTTTAGAAAGAAAGAACAAGCTTACTAACTCTAGGGATAATAATCAAATCAAAAATTCCAACTTTTAAGGTCCAAAATTTATTAAAGACAAACCAGAAAAAAGGGTTCATTGCTGTAAATGTGGTAATCCTGATTTTATTCAGTCTAAGTGTTCAAAGTGAAACAAATTAAAAGAAGGGGCTGAAACAATTGTTATTGGTGTAAACTTATATATGGTTAAGCTTTAGATTCATTGTCCTGCTCAATTTTTTTAACTGTTTGTGGTATAAAAAAGCAGCTTTCTGTCACCCCCTGTCTACAGCAACACCCATGACGTCATCAACAAAGAATCCAGACCCTCTCCAGCAGCCGTATGAATGAAACGTATGTTGATATAACTCACATGTTAACCCTTTTCCCTTTAACTTGATATGTTTAGATTTAATTTTGTTTTATTTATAATATATAAATCTGTGTTGTGCTTAAGCTGTGCATTAAATTGTAATAAATTACTTTTGAGCTATTTAAAGAATTTATTTCTTTTTCTTATTCAACCAGATAAGTGCTACAAAGAGAATTTATTTTCGTAAAACATCTTGCATCCATTTTAAATTTATTTGTCAAGAACATTATGCTATTTTGTACTTGATTCAGTAGTTAAATAAAAATGGAATAGATATTTAACTGAAATAAATTTTAAAATTAATGTGTTTGTATTTCTTAAAAAAGATAGTATTATTCAATCTACTTATTTTCATTACACCATAAATTAATTCTTTTTGCAACCGTGTTCATTTAAACTATCAAATAAACTTTATTTTAGAGAGTGGTTTCAGTATTTTAAAACAGAAATATTATTTCTGTTCATTTATTTCTATATTTATCTTTAAAATAATTTCTTAAAAGTTATTCGTATATAGATAAGTAATATTAGCATTGATAAACTGATTTTTTAAATAGTAATGGTATGCTTTTGAAATTCATAAAGATACAATTGCAAGATGCAAAGGGAACAGTCCCTACAAATATTTGTTTGGGTAAATCAATATGTTATGGTTTAATTCAATATTTCAATAGGCATTTCATTTTAGTATACTATTGAATAGCCGCCATTGCTGGAGTTCACAAGCCTCGGCATTGATTCAGAGAGACTTTGGATTTGTTCTTGAGGTACAACAGACCAGGCACCTTCCTCATGTTGCCAAAGTTGATCTGGTGTGGCAGCTGGGGATATAATCTGGGTCACAATGGACCACATGTTTTCTATTGGTGAAAGATCCGGAGATCGAGCCTTCCAGAGAAGCAATTCAATCTGATGATTAACGTAGAACCCTTGGGCAATATATGCCACGTGTTATCATGCATTATTCTGTTGAAATATGGCTGTGGACAAGCCCTTAAGGTAAGGAATGTTGCCAAAGTTGAACGCTATCTGTTTAAAGTACCAGCAATGCGTACTATAAGATTGCGAGAGGGATATCCAATACTGTCCCGTACCATAATACCCGGTGCAGGAACAGTGTGGCGGTACATAACGCAGCTGTTCGGCATCCTCTCTCCACGGTGTCTCCAGACTCAAATGCGACCGTCGTGATGTTGCAGACGGAAGCGTGACTCGTCAGTAAAGGCATTTTCATCCCATTCTCCCATCTACATCTTTCTTTCTGACATTGGCAGCGGAGACATCTGTGGTCTACGTCAAGGGTACATGAAGTAATGAATGTCTTATGGACAGACCACTCTGCTGCAAACGGAATCGAATGGTATGCGCAGATACAGGAGGATGCGTTACAGACTGAATGTGCAGTGCTGTGGTTTCTAATGCTGCTGAGCGATCCGTCGCTGCCATGCACACAATTTGCCTGTCATCAAGTGAAGTTGTTAGTGTACCGATGTGGATGCGATCGAACTCTTTGATCCGCCGCACCCACCTGCATCCAACTATCACATCCGCTTTACAATTGTTTGGTTTCGTCCAACATGACTACCGATTTCCCTGAAAGATAATCCACAATCTCGGTAGGCAACTATCCTTCCTCTGTCAAAATCGGATACTTGATCAAAAAAATTATCGCTGTTTTCTACAAGGCATAATATCTCTCTCTCTCTCTCTCTCTCTCTTTTTTTTTTTTTTTTTTTTTTTTTTTTTTTAAACCACAAGAAAAACACAATTGCTGAACTTAAAATTAAAATCGTCGAAATATCCAAACCTTAAATATCGATGAACTGGCGCCACAGGCGCGCGTGATACGCGTCTGTGCTGAAATTCTAATCATTTGCATGTCTCACATCCGTGCATGCTGTTACACATCCGTGAATGTTATTTGCATGATTCCTTCAGAGTGTTGCATTTACGGTGGCCAGCAGTGTATTATCTTTTCAGAAACTGACCATTTATAATAATGTTTTCCATTTTTAAATCGATTTGCTTTGCTTTTTGAACTAGTTTAATCTTGGAAATATAATGTAAAGTGTATTTAAATACAAAAAATTGTTTAAAAGACAATCTTGTGAATACACTTTTTTTACTCATATATTAATAATAAACAATAATTATTCTTGCCATAACAAAATATTTTTGAACTTTATTCTTACATATAAAATATTCTCAATAAACGCAATTAATTTACATTATGCATTCATTAACTGTGCTTTTTTTGTCTTAGTTTTTCAATTTTGAAAAATTTGAATGTTTATTGATCTAATAATTTTTTTAACATTTGTATCTCATGAAGGTTACTTAGAGAAACTTTCTCAGTCGATCATCTTATCAGTCAAAAATGTGTACTTATTTTTTATATGTTTAATAAAACCATTTTCTCTTAAGATTTTTAATTAAAGAATTTAAAAATTTTACTTAAATTACTAAAGAACTTATTTACTTTAAGATAGGAAATTATTTTTTTATTGTGTATCATTTTGAATATACATTTTTCTTCCTCTTCTTAAATAGCAAAATGTAATTTTATATGA
>JAPDSC010125766.1:167191-196760 GCA_026290005.1 Latrodectus geometricus
TAATTTAGAATTAAAAATTTATTTTTTATTATAAATTGATTAGCTAATTAAAAAGAAATTATTCACCAAGAAACATTTTATGAATACTCAAACATGAAAAAGAAAACCCTTTTTTCAACATTTTGGATTTTCACCTTTCGATAAAAAATGTTTTCAATATATATGGTGTTATTATTAAAATATCAAAATTTATTTTGAAATAAAAATTATTTCTTTAAGAGTTTAAACTATAAATAAAACATGGTGAATGGGACAACTACAAGAGAGCACTCACTAAATATAACAAAAATGTTAGGAAAAGCAAACAAGAATCCTGGAGAAAGCTCTGTGAAGAGGTGAATTCAATCTCTGAAGGAGCTAGACTCCAAAGAATCCTTAGAAGGGATGAACCTATAATGGTTGGAACCTTAAATGATGAGGATGGCAAATTTGCTAGTACCGGAAAAGAAGTAATAGGAAGTTATGGCCAAAACTCACTTTCCGGGAGCCATTGATATTGATAGCAACGAAGGGAAGCATTTCATTGGTTCTGTAAAAAGAATTCAAAGAAATCAATGGGCCTATGCTAAGAGCATTATCAATCATGATAAAGTGAGGTGGGCTATTTCCACCTTCAAACCTCTCAAGAGTCCTGGACCTGACGGAATCATGCCTGTAATGATCCAGAAGGCAGGGGATCTTATTATCCCTGTGCTAACTAGAATATACAGAGCTAACTTAGCACTGGGATGTATTCCAAAGCTATGGCAAAAGACTAGGATTGTTTTCATTCCTAAACCTGGAAAAAACTATGACCAGGCTAAGTCTTTTAGGCCAATAAGCTTATCTTCATTCTTTCTCTAAATTATGGAGAAAATCATTGATAGGCACATCAGAGATTACCTTGGTAGTAAGAGTCCCTTGCATAATCTACAGTTTGCCTAGCAGCCTGGCAAATCTACAGAGACAGCGTTACACAAGCTTGTATCTAAGATTGAGGACACCCTGGAGAGAAAGAAAATTGCCTTAGCTACTTTCCTAGATATCCAAAGTGCATTTGATAATACCTCTCATCTATCCATCCTTAATGCCTTAAGGGATACAGGGATTGAACATGCAATTTGCTCAGAGACTAGGACCCTGCTTTCGAATACAACTATACAAATGAAAATCTTCAATGAGACATTTGAAAAGAAGACAACCAGAGGCTGTCCACAAGGAGGTGTATTATAACCATTACTTTGGAATCTGGTTGTAAATAGCCTATTAAAACATCTTAATTCTATAGGTTACTATACCCAGGGGTATGCTGATGATATTGTCATACTCATTCTTGATAAAGACTTTAACATAACTTGTCAACTAATGCAAAATGCTGTAAGTTATGTAAGCAAATGGTGTAAGGAAAGAAATCTTGATATAAATCCACAGAAGACCAACCTTATACCATTCACAAGAAAAATAAAAAGGAAGGGATTCTTTATCCCAAAACTTTTGGAGGTTGAAATCAACGTTGCTTCTGAGGTGAAATTTCTGGGCTTAATTCTAGACCAAAAACTCACCTGGAATAAACATGTTGACTACAAAATCAATCAGGCAAAAAAATGCATTATGACATGCAGACGCATGCTTGGTAAAAACTGGGGTCTGCAGCCAAAAATGATATTTTGGATGTACACAGATATTGTCAGGCCTACTTTTACATATGCATCTGTGATATGGTGGTGTAAGGTGGAACAGAAAACTGTGAAGGACAAGCTAGGAAGTCTGCAAAGAATGGCCTTCTTGTGTATCACAGGTGCAATGTCCACAGCACCTACCAGAGCACTAGAGGCAATTCTGGACCTGACTCCACTAAATATCTTCATATGCAGCGCTGCCAGAATAACTGCGTATAGAATGAAATTGCAAAATCAGTGGTGTGATAAGCCCTCTTCTGGAGGTCATACTACTATTACCAAAAAAATCAACCACCCAACTCTCCAAATGTCTTCAGACAGCATGGAAAGAACATACGTGTTAGAAAGACCATTCGAGGTAGTTTTTCCTACCAGGAAAGAATGGAAAAACAGCACGATTGAAATAAAAAGCAATGATCTTATCTGATTTACTGATGGATCAAAAAAAGGCAACCTCTCAGGACTGGTGGTCTGTGGCGTGGCACCAAGATTCAGTCTTTATAAAGGGCTTGGGGAACATGCCACTGTCTTTCAGACGGAGGTTCTTGCTATCACCAACTGTCTGCAGATAAATTTAAAGAAGGGCTACCAAGGTAAGCGTATTCTTATTTTCAGCGACAGTCAAGCTGCATTGATGGCTCTTTACTCATTCCAAGTCAAATCAAAAATTGTAATTTAATGTAAAAATCTCCTTAAGGAACTGGCAAATGGGAATAAAATTATTCTTATTTGGGTGCCAGGGCATATAGGAATAGAAGGTAATGAAAGAGCTGATGAACTTGCAAAACAGGGATCCTCTTTCAATCCAATAGAATGGAACCCCTTTGTGGGATTAACATGAAGACTACAAGGAAGGCCATTCAAAAATGGGAAAAACAGGAGATGAACAAAGTTTGGCGTGACTCTCCTGGACAGAAACATGCAAAAAGCATGATTTTCAACTCATCTGAGAAAATTGCATCTGAAATTCTTAGACTCCCAAGATTGAAGACTCAAGCAATTGTAGGCTTCATTACTGGGCACTATCATTTCAGGAAACACCTTCATACAATGGGGCTTTTTAAACAGGAACCAATTTGTAGGAAATGCCACGCAGGAGTAGAATCAGCTCATCATATCCTATATAAGTGTGATGCTCTTGTCCTTACAAGATTCACTACTCTAGGTAATCCATATCCTAAAGAGTTACACCTAAACTCCATTGAGGGCCTATCAGACTTTATAAGCAAAGTAGGTGACCCAAGACAATGGAACTAGGAAAAAATTGGGCTTGGAGCATGATACAAAATGCAACAATGCAGAGGTGCCACATATCTGACCAGCTCAAGAGAAGAAGAAGAAGAAGAAACTATAAATAACATAATTTTAAAGGACTAATTTTAAGCAATAAACAATTTGTTTTTAAAATTTCAAAACTAACCATGCATTGACTATCAAAAATGTTAATTTCAAGGACCTAAAAAAGAAAAAATTTGTTTTTTTCATATTCTTAGTTTTTATTAATGTTATTTCATTTTTTAAGAAATTTCATTTTTGAGGAGTTATATTTTTAGTCTATCTCATTGTAGCCACAATAAAATTAAATTTGACATTTTTTATGTATAAAAGGAATATAATATTATAACAAAATATTGCCTGGTTATCAAAATGATTAAATCTCTTATGAGAAAATTAATATCATATTAAATAATATTTTAAACAACTAAAAATAAAATTCTTTTATATTTTAAATTTCTAAAAATAATAAATAATCACATCTAGTGTGTACTTAATGACGCATTTTTCTGATGAAATATTATTAATTGAACGTTATTTTTATTTTTGTATTTTAAATAAAACAAATTTTTTTTGCTCAATCAATGTTGTAATTTTCTATTGGCAAGCATCTTGATTTAGACAACCGAAAAATTAGAGAGAAAAAGTTATTTAATAATCACCCTAAACTACTCGATCTGTAAATTACCACATAACATCAATACAAGTAATTTGGTAAATAATTTTTTTTAACTAAAATGAAAAATCATTTCAGATGCATTATAATCGAATTGTGTGTGTGATCAATTTAATATTTATGAAACTTTATTAGAAAAAAAATTAAACTCTTTTTGTAAGTTTTATGAAACTTAAAATTGTTTCAAAACTTCTAGAAAACTAAGATATTTGAATGTACCAAATTATAATATTATAATATTTGAATGTACCAAATACCTTTTGAAAAAATGTTTATGTCGTGAATTTTTCTAAATAACAAATAATCATTTGAAAGGAATACTGGATATAGTAGTCAAAGAAAAATCAATCTCAAATTAGTAATGGAAGTCAAAATGTGTCAGTTCATTTTAAATAATGTATACAAGTTAAAATTCAAAAAAGAAATTAATTTTTTAACTTTAATTAATGTGGTATTTATTTGCTATGATATAGCTATGGCAAACAAAAACTATGATTTATAATATTAAGAAAAAATATATAAAAAATATTTCTTTAGTTTTTTTAAAAAATCATATTTAGAAAATGCAAAATATTTTACCTTTTTCATAGATGCAATACTGTACAGATTGAATTTTATAATTCATAGCGTGCCTGAATATATCGTGGATGTTGAAGGAATTTTTAAAAAGTTTTCATTATTAATTATTTTCCGCTTCATCAGAAATATTTTACTTATTCCCAAATGAGTGTTTTTTTCGCGTTATATAAATACTTTTCATTCACAAAAACATTGTTATTATAGCCCAGGCCAAAGCATACCCCTGGAAAAAGATGTAATTTCTTAAGCTTGAAATATTTATCTAACCCGTTAAAAACATTTCAGCGTCAGCTATATCACTATAAGATTCAGGTTACATAGATCATTATGTTACATGGAACGAGATACAATAAATGGGGATGGATCCGATTTCTATTCCGATCTATATATATCACGGTAAAAAGTAAGTCAAAAAATAATCAAGCTATTTCCTGTCTAATGCTGACAGGAAATGAAGAAAAAATTTGGATTTCTAGATTGGGTAAAATATAGTTATGAATTTGAATTTTCTAAAGAGTCCCTGCATATGCAAATATACCAACATATTTTTCATTTTAATAATATACTGGAGAATTTATGAAACCCAAGTTTTTAATCTGTAATATAATGTTTAATGTGTAGTATAATAAAAGAAATATGAGTATTTTATTGCTAAGTATGTGCGTAAGCGATAAATCAGCGTATGCATTTATTTTGGGTAATTATGTTTCATATTAGAAGCAATTGTATAGTACACATGAAAAGGTTATTTTTATTAATTTAGTAAATTCCTTCTTCTGAAGGATATTTAACATAAACATATCTTCAATACAATAGCTTTTACATGACTACATTTTAAATCTGAGTTGTTTTGAAGAATTTCATTCCAGTTTTGTGAGAAAGTCACCAATTGAATCAAGTTCTGAACAGTCAGGCAAAGATGAGCCTTGTATCCGTATGCACCATTCGGCGCATTTTTGTCCTTCGAAGAAAGGCCCAAATGTTCTTTTGCATTGTGCACAATTATGAATACATAGTGCAATATTTCTTCCCAAAATGCTTTCGGGTGACAGAGTGAGCAGAACAACTAAGACGAGAAATGTAATCTGTAAAAAAATATAAATAAATAAAATAATAATAAAACATGCGTAACTTACAAATCAGCCATATAAGAGCATGAAGTTTAAGACAAAAATTATCACTCATATTTTGAACAGTTTCTTAATTAAGCTTTCAAGCATTTTTTCACTATGTGTAATATACACATAGTATAAAGTAGAATACAATAAGGGTAATTTTTTGAAGGAAATTTAAGCTTGGAAATAAATTTGGAAATTAAATAAAGAATCAGGACCTTTTCAAATTGTGTAATGAATGTATAGTACTAGTTTCATATAGTGATAATTCAAATGTGGAATATGAAAAAGTTTGCTTTTCATTCTACCGTCCTTTTTTGTACTCAAAGGTAAATTTTAGCCAAACATTCTACAAGAATATGAAATATGTATCACTGGACACAGGATCAATTTTGGTAAAATTTAACTGAATAAAAAACATCAATTTTATAAAGTATTTCTAAAATATTGTTATATATTTTCAGTATCATTAGGTTGTAGAAACTGATATGAAACAATTTTTTATATCTTGCTGGAATAAGTGTGATAAATTTATTACACTTTAAACTCCGGTATACTGCCACTTTTATAAACTTCCATAACTCAATAGGTTTGGTTAGCTTTGACACATAAACCCAAAACGATTTTTCCTGATTAGTCTTTTAATACTCAGTACAAATTTATTTCCAATTTGATAAAACCTGAATTTAAACATTTATTTCAAAACTTATTCCATCTTTCAAATTTTCTTAAACACAGATAATGCATATAAGTTTAAAATAACATTTTCCTAAATCTCATTTGTTAATTCAACAATCCAGAATACTTTCTTAGGATTTCACAAAATGCTTCTCATTCTAACACGTTTATCACCCCTCACAATTAACTCTCTACCAGGAGGTTATGCTAACTTCACCATTAGGTAACCTAAAATAGATTTATTGACATGTTAATTTGGGAAAATTTGGTTTTATAATGCAAACCCATACCATTTTATGATAAATACAGGTCCTTATGATTTGATATCTTTTAAGTTAATAGTTTCAAGTCCTAAATCTCAGGTCTATGTATTTTCAGGTACTGAATTCCTGATCTCTCTAATTCCTTAAAATCCTACAAACCACTTTTGAAGAAGTGAAAAATTTGTATTTTTTTCTGGTAATTAATATCGGAAATAGTGCTAATTCTACTGTACAGAGTGTCAAATTATATAATTATTTATAAACTATACACCCTTAATTTTGATGTTTTAAATCACTGTTGTGAGAAAGGTGCCCGATCAAGTTTCACAAGATCAAAAGTTTGTTTAAGCATCCTTCACCATAATTTTTTCAACTTTTGGAAGAACATTAAACTGTGAAAAAAAAATCCATTTGACAAAGCTGTGAACTTGCTGTATGGTTTAAGGAAAATAAAATGAGATCGATTTATTTATCTTTTTAGGATTTTTAGATTCTAAGACTGTAGTATCAATTGATTCCTGTGGTATCAATTGAAACACTGCCAAAATTTGGAATAAGAAATAAAGTATTAAAAAAATTGGAGAAGAAATAATTATAATCAAAGCTATGGTTTTAAAATACTTTGAAGGTAGAAACACTTCTCAAAATGCTGTAAAATTTGAAAGCAGCGTCTTAGAAATATTGAAATTTTAACGATGAAGAAAAAGAAAAAAATTGCTTCAGATCTTTAATCCTTCATCATAAAAATTATATCGTGAAAGTTAGAGCCCTTACTTGTAAAATACTCCTTAAGTAAATTTTTTCTAGAAATATGATCATATGCATTACTTGCTCTGTAGAGTGTAAGATTTTTCGATAAAACTTTATTGTCTGTTAGAGCTTCTTTCCCAGAGTCAGCATCATTTTGCTGAGGAATATTTTGTTTCAATTCAGTATGAAATCGAAACTTTTCTATTAACTACTTTAATTTGTGATCAAGGACTTAAAAGGATTAATATTAAATTTGAAATAAGTAAAAATACCTTAACATAATCATTACAAATATTTTTAAAATAATTCGAATAATTAAGAAAATAGAATTTTTGGAATGATATTTTATAAATTAGGTTATATATATATAAATCTAATTTCAGATATTAAAAATTTTTTCATGGATTAAATGAAAGATTCACTGTAAAAATATACAGTTTGAAGTGGAAAATTAGATAGTAAAAATGAAGCAGCTTCGTATATATTTTGATATTAGAAACATAATGTTGAAAATGTTATATACTAAATATAATGAGTGTATTAATAATGAAAACATTGTATACTCCATACGTTGTATGAGAAAACGAATGGGAATGCTTTATTCTAGGAATGAACTTATGAATGCTAGTAGATATTGCGCATTTGTCAAATTCGAAATTATTACTTTTACATTCCATTGATAAGTTTTTAAAATTAGTTTTGAATTATTTTTTCAAGAATACAAACTGATTTACAAACTTCAACTTGGTGTACAACCTTTTGAAAAACTAAGTTCATTTCATTCAGAAGTTTTCATGGAAGAATTTTCTAAATTTTATATCTTCTAGAAGTTATGATATTTTGATGCATATATAAATATTTTTACAAATATATGGTTACGTAACTTCATGAAAATAATATTGAAACAGAATGATCGTAAAAATTATTTAAAAGAAATGTCATGCGAAACAAGAATCTATATTTATCAGAAGGAAAAGAAAAAAAAGATTTCAGTTGAGATTTTATCATTCACGTGTATGTGTATTAGAATGAGAAAGCGGATATATTCACACGAATGAAAATTCTGCAAAGAAAATTTTAGAAGAGCTTCAGTCTTCAGTTAAAACATAGATTAAAAAAGGGGGGAAAAAAGAACTAAATTCTATGAGAATGAGAAAGAAAATTATGTGTGAAGGAAGAAGAAATTATAAGATTCTTTTATTGAGAGAACAAAATTTGATGAAATTTACTTAATAAGAGAGAAAAAACAAAAATATCATTCTTTAAAATATTTTTATAAGTTTTGCATCATTTAAAAAAATTCTAAAATTAAATATTCTTATGATTATCATTTCATTATATTGACAAATAAAAGATAAAGAATTTAAGTTTGAAAAATGAAGGGCACATTTTTATTGTGAAAGTTAAGAAATTATTTTCATTTATTTCAAAATCAGAGAATCCATAATTAATAACTGAAGTAGGACGTAGATTTTTACACTATTGGTGGAAGGTAATTTCTATATTTATATGATTAGCTCCAAGCACACGTAAATACTAAGAGGAAGGTAATTGCATCCAAATTCTTGCATAAAATATTCATTGTGCTTCGTGTAAAAAGATGCCATTCCATCTTTTGTAATAAATATGGGAAAAAAAGTGAAAAAAGAATAGAAATTTATATTTAAAAGGAAAGAAAGTAAGACAGAATAAAATATAAATTAAAAATATGTTTGAAAATCAGCATCAAAGTTTGATGCAAGAAATTATCCACCATATGAAAAGTTGGAGGAACTTTAGAAGAGGAAAGAAAGTAAGACAGAATAAAATATAAATTAAAAATATGTTTGAAAATCAGCATCAAAGTTTGATGCAAGAAATTATCCACCATATGAAAAGTTGGAGGAACTTTAGAAGAGTTGGGAAGGAATTAAGAATAGAAATTTGATGACACATATTGAAACTTAACAGTATATAATGAAATTAAAAACTCATCTTTCAAATTTCATAATAGTGAAAGAAAACTGCAATGTTTTGTAATTTAGTAGGAGAAATTATGAAATACAAAGAATAATTGAAGTACCTTGAAATCATTCATTTATATTGTGCAAATTTACAAGTAATATGTCAACTCAAAAATAATTTTTGCAAAACAGAATAGATTTCAAGAAGTTTCGTTTTTATCGTTAAACAGTTTGGATTTCCATGGTTTATTTCTTCATATTTTTAAACAATTTATGATACAGAGAATATTTAAAATAAAATAATTTTAATTGAGACATTATTTTATTATATAGAAGATAAACAATCTTAATAGATCTTCTGGAAAGAAACCCTTTTAGCTGTTGATTTATAAATTAAAACTAAATATAGAATCAAAACAGAAGTCTAAGTTTAATAATTACATTGAGAGATAAATTTTTATTATTAAATTTTTAACAAAGTAATTGAAGTTAATTATAAGTTTATATTACGCTAATTAATTCAAAAATGACATTATTTTTAGAAAAATAAGCAAATGTTCAAGAAAATACTTACCATTTTTGGAGAAGAGTTGTCACAGAACCAGGGAGACAAGTGATCTCTAAAGCCTTATATAAAGAGCAGAAAAGAAGACCCCATAGAAGGAAAGATTTTAATCAATTATATGTAGAAAGAGTATCCCACTGATAATGCACATTATTCAATAAACTAACATAAGTGAAAATAATGTATGATTTTTTTATTAATTTATTTCTAGTTTTACATTAGTATCTGTCTTTGATATCTAGGGTGGAAATATATTCAAGAGTGTATTCAATCAAAATTATTTATTTTCGGTGGAAAACATTTTGGAAACGAAGTATTTGATCCTGTCATATTTTCTGCGATTATCCTGTATTATTTATATGTTTTAAGATTATTTACAAAAATACAGTCATTTGAAATTAGTATATTTTGATTTAGATTTAGTCATGAAAAACCCTCTCATAAAAACAGGTACTGTCTAAATTTTTGTACTCGGACATTTTCCTTAAATTTTTTAATGTTGATAACTCCTTTTAGTAAGGTATTTTGTTGAATGTAAGGTGTAAAAGATAAGATAAATTCAACGGTTTCAAATGGATTTCATGTTCATAAAAATCGACCTGCTTTGCTAAAAAAATATCATTTTACTATTTCCTAAAAACTAAGCTATTCAATCTGCTAAGTTCAATGCTGCTAGCATTCATGATCTCCTCTATTTATTAAGTATCGCATTTTAAATATGGAAGTTCTCTTATTCAGGATTTTTATTTGCTTTACTTTCTTTATCAATATTGAATTTAGCTTGATGCTCAATAATTGTTTTATTTTCTTATTGCAATCATCGATTACGTACTAACGAAATATGTTTATAAATTAACATATTCTGTATTGTTACGAATCTAATTGAAATACGTCTTAGTGCAATCAAAATCTTAAAATTTATATCTCAACAGTGAATTGGAGAGATAAATGATTATTCGTATCATCTTAATTTAGATAAAAGGGTTATTGAAGTGGTGGATATGGACCCCTAGGGGTTGATATACCATAGTTCATGATCGATCTGATCTGGGCAGTTGATTAGGGGTCGAAGAACGAATATCAATGCTATTCAATTGCAAATTTATTCACTGTTTAAATTTATTCTCAAAATTTTAATAAATTATATCTTTTTGAAATTATCATTTCAGCAATTTAAGACTACAAATAAATAATTTGGAACCAAACATTGATTACCTAGCCAAACGTCATCAAATACATCCTTCTCACTGATTTATATAAAAATTTTATTTTATTAAAATAAAATAAATCATCTAAGAAATACGTATAAGTTTTTTTTCTTTTATCATTTTTAAATTATAAAAAAATAATTATTTGTATTTTAACCGTTTAAATTTTGCCCGTTATGTGATGTGATCGTCTCAAATTTTTGGATTTGATTATAAAGAGTGGAAAGTTTTCAAGTTAACTTTGCTTGAATCCTTTCAGATAATTTTTACATTCACATTACATTTCAGATATTTCTGCAAATCATTTCAAAATATTAAAAAATAAGTTATAAAAAATTTTAGTTACGCTTTGCATACATTCAAAACATGGATATTTCAGAATGAATTACCGCACGCCTTTCTACTGAAGTTGACATATCGATAGTGATTCGGAAGTTAAAGCCATTGCATTATTATCTAACTTTGAAGAAAAGGCGCTTTTTTTTTATAATTTCACAATTAATAACTTTTTGACGAATATAAATAATATGCTAAATATTCAAAACTTTATACCGCCTCATTTTTCTTTTTAATTGCCTTTCCAAGCGTACATACGGGTAAACATCAATTTTCCTATTTCTGTTTCAACAAAACAAAGGAATGAATAAATTGTTGAGTTCCGGGGTAATTTAAAACTAAAAAATTTGGAATCCAACTTTACTTGTCCAGCCAAGCGTCATCAAATACATCCTTCTCAATAGTTAATGTAAAAAATTTGATTTTCTAAAAATAAAATAAATCATTTAAAAAACAAATAACTATTTTCCTTTTTTATCATTTTTATAGAGGGGTCGATAAAAAGAGTAAAATTTTTGGTCGAAAATTATAAAATTTTTAGATGTCAATTAAAGTAGTTTGGTGGTTTGATTTAGATGTGGCTTCCCTAAAAATTTAATCTTTCTTTTTAGAGATTATTTAATTTCCAAATTGTGTTCAGAAAATGTTTATTGGAAATCAGTTTTAAACCATAACTTTTTTCTAATCTAGTTTCATTGACATTTTTGTTTAACTCAAATATTTGTTGAAAAACAACAATTTTTATGTTTTTAGCAATCAAAATGTTTGCTAAAAACATCAATGTTTTTAGCAAATTGTTTTAAATATCATCAATCAAATTATTGATCACTATGATATCAGAAATTTTTTTTTCTAATAATTTAAATAAAATTTCTTCAGGAAGAATTAATGACTATAAATTTAGACCTTAACATAATAAACCGAAATGAACATTAGAATATCGTATTAAACTAATATCATGTTTTAAATTAATCATAATATTAATAAAATTATTATATACGTTTTATAATTCATTTTATAATAATAAAAGGCATGTATTAAAACTATAAATTCCCGTTTTGTTATTGACTCGTATTGAACAAATTGACTCGTATTAAGTAAATTATTTCCCAAAAAAATGTTGATTGCAACACAAGTCACGTAGTTTATTGCAAGTTTGCATTGCACTTTTATTCATCTTTTAGTATCATATCATATAGTTCAATTTATGAAATCTTTCTTACACGGTAACTTAAGCTTGCATTTTTGATAAAATATTTGTATCACGGTCTTAAAATATTTTTTTAGATTATCATCTCAAATTACTGCTAATAATCAGAAAATTCAGCTATAGAGAAACTACAATAGTACAAATTAAGTTATAAAAAAAGCGAACAAATAGCAAAATCAAAAAGATAATTTATTAAAAATATTATTGTAATTGATATGCTTATTTGTAATTTATGCTCCATTATTTCTTTTAAATGACTTAACATTCAATCATTTAATAAAAAATTTCTATTACATCGATGAAAGAGATTTTTATTTTAATACATATACTATTTTGATAAATTGTACCATTAATTGCAAACATTTTATAGGAATTTTTTTAGTACCATTAAATTTAAATTATTTTTTATTTAAAATTCATTTATTCTTGTAATATATTTTCTTATACAAGAGTAGTTATTTTATTGAAATAGACATCTTATTTGAATAATTTATCTACAAAGTAAACAAGAACATATTCTTGCCGTTTTAAATCACCCAAAAGAACATGACCTACAGAGAGTGTAGCCAATCGTTCCAATAGGACGTGGGTTGTTCATTTTGCAGACGGAGCACCTGTGCAGTCTGCTCATGTCTCCTAAATAAAATTGACTACTTTTTCTAAAATGATGTTATTGAAATACATGAAATGACATTTAAACGTTAAAATAAGGTCTCATTACAAAATAAGGTCTCATTTCTTTGTGTGTGAATTATTTACAAATTATATCTTTTCCAAGAAGGAAGAAATTAAATTAAAAATTTCCAGTTTACACAAAATACTTGGTTACAAAATTAAACAAATGGATTACAAAATTGCAAAAATTAAAGCAATAACAATTCTTTATAATATATATTCATTTACAAAGCAGTAATAGGGAGGAAGAAAAGAATATTTACAAAATATATGTACATTTTTTTATTTGGTTGCAAGTGCAGTTTCAACCTCTTAGAGCATGAGTAATAAAGCAGAATAATATAATACTAGTGTAGAACAGAAAATATTTAAAATTTTTAAAATAATTTATTCTGGTGATTTGTGTGAAGTATTATTAGAAAAACTTATTTGTGTAGATCCACTTATCATTTTTTTTAATTTAAATAAAATTCATGTTTTAATTTGAAGTAAAATTAATTCTAATTTAATTAAATATAAAATACATATTTAATATATAAAATACATATTTATAAATTATATATAATATTGGTTTAATAAAAGTGCATAAATTTCCATTCTTTTTTTTTCCACACCTTCACCCTTCCCCCGAGTGGGGAAGGGTGAAGGTGTGGAAAAAATCGCCGTTCACCCCCTCTTCAAAGCTCGAGAAAGGTTGCCAGGAGCAAGTGTATTCAATCAATGACTTTTAAAATCACAGGCCAACAGCACTGAAACAAAATGAATGAGTAGAAACCTTCGGGTTGGCACTCAGATTACAAGTTCAAGTTCAAGGAGGAAGTGTAGAGTGGGGTGGCTAGACATTTATGAATGTCTTATCACCAGGGGGTTGAGGGAAAAAGCTGAGAGAATCTGAGCTTCCGGTCAGGGAGAATCCTCCTCCACTCACATGTTGGGGCTCGACAATTTTCTTACGGTACTGGAGAAATGGCTAAAATTAATAATAAAATTAAATAAATAAGTAAATTTTACTTTGTATTCAACAAGCATTTTTATTTATTAGTTTATTTAAAAATTATATCATTTCCATTATTTATAGGCTACTTTTAATTTATTTGTTATTATAATCTGCTTCTAAGTATAGATCGCTGTCTTTCCCTATTGTTGGGATCATTAATATTATATTCAGGTTGATTATCAGTTAAAAGGTTAGCTATATTAATTAAGTTATATATATATATATATATATATATATATATATATTAGTTTGGGGAAGAAGAAATCCATTATTTTAACGTGAACTTTTTGTAACTTCTTTCAGATTCGCTTTGTAAAAATGTTTAAAACAGTTTTCATGTAGATTTTTAGGTCTTGTGCGAAAAAAAAAAAATAATAAATCATAAAATTTAGGAGATAATCTTAATATGAATTCAATGATATTTTTAATTTCATATTCATTAAAAACTCACTTCTAAAATACATTGAGACATTAACAAGCATGCATATTATTCTATTCGCGTAAAATTGTAATCTGCAGAAATATCTGGAAGCTACATAACCCTAGACAGGTGCTAAGTAGGTTAAAATTGGTCTAATTAATGCTTTGTAGATAAATATTTTATTATCAGTAATGAGTAGCGATTTTCTAGAAATTAAGGAATAGAGCATTGCTTCTATCTGTGCTTACTTTCTTTGTTTCATTTATATTGAGGCAGCCCAGTTAATCTTCTGTCCAGTGTTACTCTCAAATATTTCACGTGAGACCAATGTGTATTAGTATTGTTAATTATTAGAGGATGTGTAGCCTTTCGTTTGTTACCAAGCAGAATGGCTACTCACTTATCCGGGTTAATAAAGATTTTCCATTTATTTAACCAATTCTCCAATACCTGGATAAACACTCTAAGCGAGTCCGTAGCTAAGGCGTTCGAGCAAATAATTGTAGTATCATCATAAAAAGTTATTTATATTGGAAGCTGTTAGAATATTCGCAATATGGATATTAAAAAGTATGGGGCCCTGAATTTAGCCCTTGGTATACGACTCAAAATTGCGAATTTTTCGAATTTGCTGAAATTAATTTTAACCTGAAATGTTCTAATTTTCCGGTAACTTGTCAATATCTTAATTAATGCTTTTGGAAAATTCAATGCTTGTAGTTTAAAGATTAATCCGTCCAGCCAGACCTTGTCAAAAGCTTTCGAAACATCAGGATAAAACACTGCGGTGGCTTTATTTAATTGAATATTACTCATAATGAGGTCTACTGTTCTGAGCAATTGTTGAGTCTTTGCACAATGTGGTGTAAATTCAAATTGCTCGTTAATTAAAATATTATTGCCTCTAATATGTTCTATAAGTCTATTTTTTTCAGGCAATATAATTTAGAAATGACTGGCAAGAGACTGATAGGTCGATAGGAAGTTGGATCCTTTGGATTTTTTGCGCTCCCTTAAAAATGGGTGCAACAATCGCATTTTTCTACTCTCTCGCAATTTAATTAGAATTTAGTGTTCTGTTAAAAAAATTTGTAATTAAAAATATTAGAGAACAGTGCTTTAGCATATTATTCGTCACCCCTTCATGCCCAATGACTTTTTTGGGGTACATAGATTATTAAGTATTTCAGAGGGGGTATAGAAGAAAGTAAAGTAATAGGTTGCGTGTTCGAAACCCGCAGTGAAAGAGCATCAGCTATAATGATGTCATGGGGTGATTAATTTGGTTAGGGTTAATTGTTGTCCAAATGTTTTGGCAATAGGATTGGCTTAATCAATATCTTTATAAATTATTTCTAATTGGCAATAAATAAAATTGTTATAGTTTTCTTATCATGTCAATTAATTGCTTTCCATTGATTGCAATTAATTGCTTTGAGCCATCACTGGAGTCCAGTGAAGTTAAGTATTGCGTCTGTTGTGCTGCTTTATAATTTCTGATTTCAGTTTATTATAGTGACGAATGTGTATTATTTTTTGACATTGGGAGTTTTTGTATACTGCCATTATTTACGGAGCCCATTACGAATTCTAATTTTCTTTTTAACATCTTTAGGCAAATAAGAGCAATTATTATTAATATTGATTTTTTTGACTGTTGTTTCATAACAGTCGAATATATTCAGAGATAGGTTTTGAACGGCAATCTCGAGCTTATCTTTAGTTGTGAGTGTAGTATTAGAGTTTATTTTATTGTTGAACAGGTGTTTAAATTTTTCCCAGTCTGGGATAAGTGTTTGTTTATTAATGTTTATTTTATTTAGAATGTGAAAAGTGCATATGACGGGATTATGATCATTCGTCATAGTTGCGTGCTTATCTGTGTTTATTGCATATGGAAATTTATTTATTAGGAAGAAATCGAGGACGGTGCTTTTTACACGAATGTGTCTACTGATACATGTAGGTGCTTATGGTGCGACTACTGTAAGATTATTTCTTGTAATGAGTTATGTGAGTGCTAGGCCAAATTTTCTTGCCATGTGACAATATTACCATTACAATTTACATAACAGAAATTCACAAAACTGTACTAAGAAGGAATAAAACTGCACCTATTTACATATAATAATAAAAGATCCAATTCTTTGCACAGCTTTTTTTCTATTTCCTCGATTTCACATATTTTGATTTCTTGCCCAGTTAACTAATGGTAATTGTTTTCAAGAAACATTTGTTTATTTAAAATGTTATTTACGTAATCCATTTCCACTACAGCCTTAGGGTAGTTCACAAACAGTTTTTAGCATTTTTTGCACATCCTGTCTTGGGTTGTAATTGAACTCGTTGCACACTGTATACAGATCATACAGACTGAGCACTCGGGGCTCAGATTTTTTCCCACACAATTTTTATTTGTAGAATATCTTATTCTCTTATTTTTAGCAGCTGACACACATTTTTATAACTTATTTGCGAATCGCTATCAAAGCGCACAAAAGCATTATTTTCACACTTTGAAGCACCGGGTTCTCAGACAAATCCTTCATTCAAATCACGGACGCGGGCAGTTTGGTCGGACTTCGCTCCATGTTATTGATGGCTCTGGGTTCTGCTGGTATTCAGTTATTCAATAAAACTATATATTTTACAAAACTACTATGAAATAAATTTTTTTTTTTAAATTTTAGGCAACAAAATTAAGAATCCTGCTATAAAAATTTATAATTTTTTATTAAAAAATAAAAGTCATTCATTTAACACATTTAATAGTATTATTGCCGCCCAACCTGTCTAGTGGCTAGCATACCTCATTACAGATGGGTGGGACCTGGGTTCGAATACTGGCTGGATGCACTTTCTCTCTCTCTATTTCTTGTCTTTGTCCTTTCTTTGTGTGTGAATGGTTGCCTACCTTATAAACGGGTACCTATGGCATGTGTGTACTGAGGAAGTCGGACTTTACACCAAATATGGTTCAGTTGGAAAAGTGGAGCAGCGCACCCCATATTGCCTGCCTGGCTGGCACACGACGACAACAACAACAATATTATTATTATAAGAAATATAACAGAAGAAAAGATTACCCTACTTTAACCATCAAACGAAATAGAATTCAAGGTTCTTACGATAATAGAGAAATATTTAAATACAGTTCAAATTTTGTTGACAATCAAATAAAATTGTTACCTTTCTATTTATTTTTTGGATAATATCCCGAGTAAAATACATGAACTGTTATGATATAGTATATCACAAAATAAATTTAAAGTTCAAACACGAATTTAAAAATGAAATGGTGCAAATTAGAACCATAAATATCTGTTAGTTAACAATTACAGATAATGTCTCATATGTAAATTACGTAGCTAACATCAGCCAATATTTGGCAATTAATTAATTTTGGTGATTATTTTGTAGTGAAAATAATCTCAAAATTTTTTACCTTTGGCTGTTTTTTTGATTTTTACTTGTCGTGATCATAATACTCAGTTTAGACTTGTTATATAATTGCATTATACTGAAATTAATTTTTTATTCCATTAACATTTACACATTTCTTCAACAGAAAATAATTTCACACAACCAATAATATAATATTCTTTTCTTAAATAAACATACAAACTTAGAATTTCGTAAAATTATATGAAATATAGATGACAAGAAATGGATACATTTTTTGGTCATCTGTAATGCTTAAGTACCAAGCTTCAATTGTGCAATATATATGTAGTTTTTCTATTTGATATAAGTCTTTTCAGTAAAAATCAATCAGCTGTTTCCCCTCAATAGTTTTTAAAATTTCATGAGATTAAAAATATCAAATTCTTTATGTTTTTAAAGTTCTCAACTTTTGCTAACAAGTTGCCTTTACAATTTTTGAAATTCATTAAACTTAAAACAAAAGCAGTTTTTATATTTAAAACTGTTCTATTAAATTTCATTAAAATTATGCTTGTAATACTATGTAACACATACAATTTCTGAGGTTTTTTAAAAAATAACACATGCATTTGTTTTTTATTATGATTTTTATAAATTTGAATATTTTATACATTATAAGTAATTAACTTAAAAACAATTGTGGGATTTAGATATATTCAAATATATTTGTTTTACATATTTTAATAAGGCTTTTATTATCTAACTATAAGAGCTATTAATGTAGAATGAACATATTTTCTGAAACCATTATTATAAAAATACTACATTAAGCTAAGCAGATTTTAGAGATTAAAAAAATGCTGAATTTAACTCAAAATATAACTTTTTATAATATAATGTTTATCATAACAGTTATTTCATAAATACTCTTGAATGATGTGAAAACAATGGCAGAAAACGAAAGAATTTCTTCCTTGTGAATTCTTGAAAATGGATAAAGAATTTTTAATTTACCTGGAAGTTAATTTTAAGCAAATTACATAAAATACTAATCATAACTTTTCATTTTGTAAAAGTAAGATATTTTTTTATTGGATTCATGACTTCGTAAATTTAAGTTGATCGTCTTGAAAAGGCAGATAAACTTTGCTTACTCATTTATCTTATTATGATTTTCAAATTATTTGTTGAAATATTCTAAAAATTAATTACCGAGTAGCTAGAAAATTTAAGCGTGTGGAAATAGATAAGTATGTAAATACGAAAAAACAATGACTGGGAAAGAATGTCAATATATATGAAATAGTTTTATTAAATTGAATATTTACAAATTTAAAAAAAATAATTATATTAAATGTCATTTAATTTATTTTTACGATTAGTGTATTCCTACCAGTTATAGTTAAGAGCAACTTAGTTGCTGGTGGGGGAGTAATGCGGGAGCCAAAGTGTGTCAAAATTCTAAAATATCTAATTAATTATTTTAATCAATAACAATATTAAAGCATAATAATTTACATATACTTATATTAAATAAAGCGTTCTTAAAATAAATTTTAGTGAACTCGACAAAAAACATCGTTTTTTAGATTCTACCAATAAATTTGACAACGGTAACTTAGGAAACCAATTTAAAGAAATTTTGAAAATGGAATAATCCGTGCTAATCCAAAACTGATGGTTGTAAAGTATGTTTACAATCTTGAAATGTATAAATAAATGTAACTATTCAATTTTATAAAATTGTTTCATCTATATCAACACTAATTCTAAGTCCTCTTTATTTTGGTGATTAGAAATATACAATACAAGCAAATAGAAATTATATATTTGCTTTAATTAAAAATGCATACATATTTTTCAAACTTTCTAAAATTATATACCGATAAAGATGAAAGCAAATTTGTCTAAGTTGCCTATTCGAATATAAATAAAAGTAAAAGAGAAATTTTATAAAAGTTCTCAAGAGAAAAAACTTTTGTCATCTTGGAAGGAAGAACAAAAAATACTCATTGGATTCCCTTTTGACAGACAAATTTGTTAACTTCCAGAAATCACGCCAATTCTCGCTCTTTGCTCGCCAACTTTATTATCTAGCGAAACCATTACGACAGAATTATGCTTTGCCTATTACGGGTACTGCTTCCTCAAAATAAATCTTGAAATCAGCTTCAGCGCCATCTAGCGTAATTGTTTGGAGTTGTTTCTCTTACGGAGACTGAATGAACTGATAGGTGAGTTTAACTTATAAGCCACACCAAACCACTCTTTACTAATAAAAAAAAATTGTTCCTAACTCAGTGGAGGCGAATTTAAAATGGGGTATGAACCGGAGATCACTTAACTGCATAGATAAAAAGGGATCATTAACCCTCCCCGCATCTAAATTTCCGTCAGCCTGTTTGGATACAGACTTTCTCCGCATTGTTCAGTTTGGCTTGAAGGATGTTTGTCCTCTTTTGACCATCCACAATCGCCTCTGGGTATTTATTCCTGGAACTGTACATCTGTGCAATCACAGGGCTAGGGAAAAAGATCTAGTTCAAATGCTTCTGAAATCTGACCCCGGAATATCCGTTGCTGATGTATCAAGCATTGAGGAAGAATAAGCTGCTTGGAGATTCTAAAAAGAAAGAATTATTTTATTTACATTTAGAATTCAGTTTTCTGCTTAAAAAAAATTCTATCCAGATGCACAACAAAATTTGAGCAATTTTGTTATTTTTATTCATTCTAAGTTTAAAAATAATTATCAATCTACAAATTAAATTAAAATAAAATACATTGAAAACATATTTATTATTTTATTTTCCTGGATTTAATTTCAATTTAATTTGTTTTGATTTTATAGGCTTTGATTCTTTTTTAATGGCGGGAGGCTTTATGAGAAGGTAAAACAGTTATGTTTCTAACCAAGTACTTCTCTTTTATAAACATTCTTAAATATGCAAAAAAGTTGAATTTCTTATGTTTCAATTGGAAATATAAATTATTTATTAGTTTTTCAATAAATTTTCTTCCGGTATAAAATGGCTTTTACTTATAGTTTTTATTAATGATTTTTATAGGAATGGAAAGTCTACTTACAGAAATTAACACAATCTTATTTGGATTGATCAGGCATATTAACGTTTTTTTTTATATATTTCGAAGCAAATTACAAATTTCAAAAGTAATACTAATAGTACATAAACCATAGGATATTTACCCACAAACGGTAGTTCAAGCAACAACTTTACCTTCATAATTTTCTTATTATCGAAAATTATAAGTACTGTTGTTCTCATTTCAATATTGCAATTATATACAGTTTGTAAAAAGTAGCTTTTCATGAAAAAAAATTCATTTTTTAATTGATTTCGTCATAATTTTTAGTTTTGCCATAAAATATATAATTTAAGTAGTCCGAAAATGAAAGTGTTTCATACCATATATTTTGCATTTTTGATATTTTTTGGTATTAATTTTAGTTTTCTATAAAAACATTATAAGTTTATTAACAAAGGTAACTAATTAGAGAAAATAATTTTGAAAAATTCTAAGTGCATATGTTTTAGACCAAAATTTATAGCAAAATTATTAAAAAATAAATTATTTATTGATTTAAATAAAAAAATAGAACATTTAAACACTTACTTACATATATAAGTATAAATTGACATATATAAGTATAAATTGTAACCCCGTCTTTTTTTTTTTTTTTTTTTTTTTTTTTTTTTTTTTACAGAAAGGGACAGGTGTGATACCGGGGTTTTCTTCCCCTTCGAGCGCTCCACTTTCTTCGGATCATATTTCCTTTTGAGCTGTATTGGGAGTTACCGCTTTGTGTCTGAAAGTCGTAAAATTCGAAAGTAAACAGTGGGGAGAATTTCGACGAAAAATGAGTGTGTTGATTCTTTTCTTTCGGGAGGAAGAATACAAATTTATCTTCATTTCAGCAGAATATTTTTCATATTTGGAGGATATTTTTCTAATTAAACGATCACTGGATTGATGAAAATCAGAGCGCAGTAGAATGATTCTGAAAAATTTACAAATTATGCTGATTCTTATGATAAATTTGAATTCAACGATGCTTTTCTTGATGACTATACCGCAAAGGCATTTAATTTTGCTCTGTTACAAGCTCATTTTTTAAAAAGCAAATTGGCCTTGTAAATATTCAGTTTACCATTTGAATTTAAAATTAAATTTAAACCAAATGGACTGGTAATGATAAATTAGAATGACAATTTTTTAGAATTATTCTTCTAATTGGGCAGATTCATAAAGACAATATAAAAAACTAGTGATCATTTGAACAATCAATAATTTGAAATTCTTGTTTTGTAAAAGACAATGTAAAGTGGCAGATTTTATAACTATAAAATTTTTGGAAAATAAACTTATCAAAAATTACTAGAAAATTGTGATAGATGTAAGATTTTATTAATAAAAAATAGGATGAATCTTGAGAAATATTATTATAGAATATGAAAACTGCTAAAAATACTTGACTTTTCAGAAGTCATTTTTAAAGTTTTCTTTTAAAAAATAAATCCCCCAAAGAGATATCAATGTCATTATTATAAAATTCGTTGGAAGTCCGATATTCAAACAATATATTCCTACAAAGAAGAAACAAGAAAGAATTAAAATTTACAAATGAATTATATGTAACAAAATTTTTTATTTTTAGTACACTAAAATTGCATGCAGTGATTCACCAGTAGTAAGCAGAGTAAACCGGTAGGAGGAAAATGCCACGCCCCTTTTGTCACATAATCCAATCAAGTGACAGGATATGACGTCATACCAAGTGACCTCCGAGTGGAGTTGAGCTGTTGGTTTCGTTTTTATGATATTTTTGCTCGAGTTGAGTTGTTTTTATTTTTTATGCATCTCACGTGCTTTATAAAGTTTTTGTTAGCTGGAATGGCAACAGCTATTAAGAAATAGTTTTTCATGCATTCTACGTGTGTTAAAAGTTTCTATTCCTGGGGATGGCAATTGCTTTCATGAAATAATTTTTTCTAATGCTTTCCGCCTGTATCAAAATTTTCGGTTCCTGGAAAGGTCTTTGATGTCTATCGTGAATGCGGTAAGAGATTTGTTTACGCTGCTGATTAAACGCACAACTATAAATTTAAGACCAACGGATTTAATTCATTTCTGTATACAATCCAACTGTCTAGATAAACCCATACCCACTAATTTGATGCCTTTTTCTGCCTTAATCTTTAACCGTCTGGGGTTCGGTGAATAAAGTGCTTCATTTTTGCTTCGTGGTGGCAACATAGTTTTGACTTTCACTGCAATGCAAGTTTTTCCCTCTTCAGCGCTTGTCAAGAATACAAAACCCTCTAATTCTTGATGGGACGTATTTCCGCTTTACCTTAGACCACCTCACAATAATCGCATTTTAATGACTTACAGCCAAGAAGTTCATCAATCGCTATCAGATGAAGTAACCACAATGTACTAGTAGTTTACTTTAGTATGTTCTGCTCAAAAATTCGACATGTCTCTATTATAATTCTTTATTACATTAAATATGAATTCTATTAAATTATTTTGAAAATTGTTATCAGGAAGTTTAATTTATTTCATTTATTTCGAATGAAATAAAAAATATTTTGCAGTTTCCCCGATAGTTATACTTGTGATGAATTTAAATAGCTGTTATAAAAAATTAGTTAATTCGCTGTCTAGATATTATTTGCTTTTACTCATTGCAGATGCTTTCCAAAATTGACACTTTGTTTCTAAAATCATCAAATAATTTTAAAAATTATTAAAAGAAATGGTTCTGTTGTTTTATTACATACAAACTGAAGAATATTGACAAAATTGCATATTTTTAATTATTTAAAAAAATATAAAAAGCTAATTAAATTGTCTAACAATAGATTTCAGTATTTAGTATAGAGTATTTACTATGTTATTGACTTCAGTTGAATTTTTGGTGAAAAATTTTGTGAATGTAAATTTTTCATATTTAATTCCTAGCATCAAATGATTTCTGTTTCTATTATATATGGTTCCATACGAGAATCCATGTTATTTTTTATATATCTTTTAATATTTCTTAAATTTTTCTGCATAAATATTGAAAACAGCTTATGTGTCAAATGAAAATTTGTTTTTCAAAGGGAGAATGAAAGCAAAAATATAAACGGGGAATCTTTAACTATATTATTTACAATAGTGTTCTAATAATTACATTTAATGTAGAATATATTACATTTTTTTAAATATACAAATTAGTTCTACATTAAATATTTTCCCTTCACTGGACAATAAGTGTCTTAAAATAAAAATGATTACATGTGGTAAATTTAGAGAAAGATTACAAGAAAGTGTCAAAAAAAAAAAAAAAAATAACGCACATGATTTATTTTAAAGATTTTATTTATTATCAAAAATTCTGCACATAAACAATGAAACGTCAACATAAAAAAAAATTAAATGCAATTGGGATCGGTAAAAAAGAATTTCACTTTTTTATCTGAATTTGAAAAATTAAATTTATTTTCTAAAATATGGCGTCTAAATAGTTTTATATTTCGATTGATAGTTTACAAATTATCTTCATTTCACAGAAGAAAAAATAATGATAGCAAAAGAAAAAATTATAATCCCCCTAAAAAAATTGTGAAAGTTCTGTACATTTTAGAAAATTAATATTGTTTTAAAACCACGCTTTTTAAATCTGAATATTTGATTCTAAACAAATATTATTAACGAGATATTACGATATAGAAATAAAATTAATTTCATCATGTTAGGATTTATGTTATAACTGTTTTATATCTCTCGTTTTATTTTCATATTTTTAATTGGTTTTTATAATTATAATAAATAATAAAGCTTGAAGGTATAATTAAAATATGAATTTGCAAATATCTTTATTTATAATATTTGAAAATGTCTTCAGTAAATGTATGCATCATGCCAATACCTTATTCCCATTTACTTATAAATGTATATGTATATTATGAAATAGTTCCATAAATATTATTTTTTTATGAAAATAATTTTATTATGAAGACAAATTTAAATATTCTAATTACATTTGAATGTTAAAATTTTATATACCTAAAGTTTTATCATTCTCTTTAAAATCAAGTATGAGAGAATTGTTAATTTTGCAATGCTATTTTTAACGTTCAACAAAATGTGATGTAAGCTCTTTTGTGTTTTATTTACATAAAAACTTATTATTAAAAACTAAGATATTTCCATTTTTGTTGATCATTTATGAAAATTTATAATAATTTAAAATGTTAATTCTACTAACAAATTATTCATTTTTTTGAATTAAAATTAGGTATAATGGGAAATTAATTAAAACCTGAGAGATCATAAGGATTAAATATTCACTGAGCAAAATATATAATCTAATTTTAATAATATGTAAATATAAAAGTACTATGTGAATAAATTATTGCAGAATTGTTTGAAATACTAAATTCTCTTATAAAGTTAAAAAAGAAGGGGGAAAAAATCCATTTTACTACTTATTTTAACCATTCTAATTTTAATGAAAATTTTCTAACTTCTTAAAATTTCATATTTTTGAACAAATTAAATATTATAGATTCCTTTTGTTTTAATCTTGTCGCGAAATAACATATTTTTACACTATCAAGTTAACAATTAAGCAAAAATATTATACACAGAAACTAAGAAATGTTAATAATTTGAAAATTAATTTGATCGAAAAAGTGAAAATAAGTCTTATATACATTGCTTATAAATTGCAATAATTACATAGTCTTTAACATATTTATATATATTTATATACATATTTTAAATTAAATATATATATATATATATATATATATATATATATATATATATATATAGTCTTTAACTATGAATATCTAGATGAGAATAAAAATAGAAAAATAAAACGTAGTGATAAAGCTGTTGCTTCTTTGCGCAGAGGATTCTGAAAATTGTTTGTGAAAATATCTCTCAGCTCTTTCGATTTACGCTCGCATTAGTTAAATCAACCGTAACCATTCAGTAAGTGAGTTCCCCAATCGTAATTTCATGGCAATCCATTAATTCTGGGGGTTGAACTTGAAGCATTGTAGTGAAGCCAGTTGCTCTTACCAAGGGGCTCGGGATAGCCGGTAAACGCACAGAATTTTTTGCCCGACTTAACTCGGGATAGCTGGTTAAAGTTAATGAATATAAAATTTCGGGACCTGACTGCACCACCTACCACTGAGTCCAACAAGGGGATGCAGACCAGCTGCACCAGAGCTAACCAAGTCCAATACGCTCACAGTACATCCCTGAGATGGCCTCCATCCTTAAGACCTTCCTTTCCAGGGACTCCAGGACTCCACGAACGGCAAACACGTGGATGATTTATTCTCCAAGAGAAGCTAATTGCAGCAGAGCGGCGACAGCTACTCAAGGGGATCCCTTAACCTCGAAAGAGACAAACGCAGTGAGGGAGAAAAGGAAGAAAAAGCAGAAGGGGAGAGGAGAGAAGAAAAGAAAGGAGAGGACTAATCAGTGGGGTACCTCGGGATGGTGACACCTATGTTTACTTAAAGAAAGTAAACCTCCTGAGGGGAAACCAATTCAGAGCTTGATACACAATGACATCTTAAGCCCGCCACACACGATACTCTTCTCAGATCAAATTGGTTGGCCATCAACAAGGAAGTATCGTGTGTTGGGGTAGTTTGACAGATTGGAGAAATTTCAGAACCGTTCTGAATTTTCGTACTACATGACTCTAACTACAGGAAGTAAACAGTAGCTTCCTGCAGTCACGTGTCTTTTCCCATAGGGTTGTAAACTATTTTTGGCGACATTTAGAAAAAATAATATTTACTAAAACTTAATATTTCTGAAATTTAAAAAATTTTATTTATACTATTATTTTATTATTATTATACTATTATTTATTATAATAATATTTATACTATTATTTATTTATATTATTATATTATTTTATTTACTATAAAACAAATAATACTAGAATTGGCAGACGCATACAAAGATTAGTCTTATTTATAATAAGTAATGAGCATTGATTATACGAATCAAATAACCAGAAAGCATGTGAAAAATTACAAGATATTTATAAAGAAATGAAAATTTGCTACAATAAAAGAAAAAAAGAAAAAAAAAATTAAAAAATTATTATATCTATTATATGTTCATGCAATGAAATATTACTAAGAAATATAATATATGTTTAAAACTATTAGAATTCCCCTGTATTAAAACATTATAATTCAGTAAATGAAAAGCATTAAATTCCAATTAATTTAAGAGGTCTTACTTTGTTATAATTAAATGGAAAAAAGACATTTTAATCTTTTGTTATAATCTTAGTTTAATAAATCAATATAAATGATTTTAAGAATTAGTCTTATTTTCACAAATATACCTTATAGAGAGCTTTTATAATTGAATTACGTTTTTTGTATTATTTGTACCAAAGTTAGAAGAAATAATTATTGTAAATTTTAAATCTTTGCGCTTTCTGGCAACAGGTAGAACGTATAGAGTCACATTTAGTCGCCTTTAAAAAACTCATAAATATACTTCTTTTTACAATTAAATGTGTTTCCTTATCCAACAAACTTTTTATAACTCCTCATTCATCTTAATATAATGTAAGAAATTCTTATCTTATAAGTGTATTTCTTTTATTATATTAAGATTTGAAAAATTTTTTTATTAAACTAAGGTTATAACAAAAGATTAAAAAGTCTTTTTTCCATTTAATTATAACATAGTAAGATCTCTTAAATTAATTGGAATTTAATGCTTTTCATTATAATGAATTATAATGTTTTAATAAAAGGGAATTCAAATAGTTTTAAGCAAACATTATATTTCTTAGTAATATTTTATTACATGAACATATAATAGATATAATAATTTTTTTGTCTTTTATCGTAGCAAATTTTGGTTTCCTAATAAATATCTCGTAATTTTTCACATGCTTTCTGTTTATTTGATTCGTATATAATCAATGTTCATAACTTATCATAAACAAGACTAATCTTTGTATGCGTCTGTCAATTCTAGTATTATTTGTGTTATAGTCATTTTAACAAATAAAATTTTTTAAATTTCAGAAATATTAACTTTTAGTAAATATTTTTCCCAAATGCAGGGAAATTATTTTACAACCCTATGGGAAAAAACACGCAACAGCAGGAAGCTACTGTTTACTTCCTGTAATTAGAGTCATGTTATACGAAAATTCAGAATGGTCCTGAAATTTCTCAAATCTATCAAACTACCCCCACATACGATACTACCGTGTTGATGGCCAACCAATTTGAACTGAGAAGAGTATCGTGTGTGGCGGACTTTAAATGAATGCATTTATAAAAATTTAAAATGATATAATATTTTATAGTTATAAAATATTACTTAAGTTTAATAAATTCAAATAATAATTTAAATTCCCAATTTTAGAACATTTATATAAAAAAATATTTATAGTGGGTCATTCTTCTGATAGATGGCAGCACTGAGACATATTTTAGGCATAATAAGTAATAAAATTAAATTATTTAAAGACCAGATGTAATCTACTCCGCACGTTAACAGATTACGAATAAATTCCTTTCTCATTCCAATAAATTCCGCATAAAAAAAGGAAAGTAAAGTACACTATACACTTAATGAATTAATAGTGGTTAGTTGATTAAAAATTAATTTCTAATAAAGTATGAAATTTTTATAATTAGTTAATAATTTAGGTTTCATAAAAAAATACTAAGATATTGATTCTCAGCATTAACGAAATAAATGTAAAATTATGTTACTTTCGTTGCAAGTTTGAATCACATAAATTTTTGCTTAGCAATCGATATTCCTAACGTTAGAATCACTTATTTTCATGATTTTTTTTACTTATATTTACAAAATCACTTTTAAATAGAAGAAAATTGTGTCACCTTTATTACTAGAACCAGAACAATTAATAGAACAGCAAACAAGAAAAAAAGTTATCTTAACGGACAAAAAAAATTAAGCAGTATAAAAAATAAAGAAATGAATTTAGCACTATTACTATTAAGTTACTGTTAATTAAATAATAAAATTATAATATGTATGATTTCAAAGTTTCTAATTATAGATTCGGATTACATGATCAGAAAAAAATAGTGAGAAAGTGCCTTCTAACTGAAAAAATTCTAAATAGACTGTTTCTTGTGTGATAAAGGGGTTTTAGTTTCTACAATAATGATATCACTATTTTAAAAAGTAATTGCTTTTATAAAAATTTCTATCAAAGATTCTGGAGATATTATGAAATTTTACTATAC
The DNA here is from genome assembly GCA_026290005.1 of Latrodectus geometricus. NCBI lineage: Eukaryota > Metazoa > Arthropoda > Arachnida > Araneae > Theridiidae > Latrodectus > Latrodectus geometricus. Next base: position 196,222 of record JAPDSC010125766.1, read on the forward strand.
GTACATGTTCTAAAATATTCATTTTATCTAATTAACAGTTTAAATCATAAGGTATTAAATAAAACCCTCACGTTGAATTACTAAAATTTAACATTCACAATGGAGATTAATTTTGTAAAAAATTTGGTTTTCTTAAAATGCAAATTTTAGTATTATTGAGTTATATGTTATTTCAAGATTTAATATAGAATATTTTAGTTATTAATGTTTATTTTAGATTTATTAAGTAATATTTTAGAATTTTTAAACAGAACTTTATTATAAGGAGAATTTCTTACACTTATCACCAAACAATAACTATCGTAAAACAGATTCCCCAAATCACACAAAATATTTAAATAAAAAAAGAAAAAAGAAAAAAAAACAGATTTGGCAAACTAGTGCAAAAAAATTGATTTTCAGAATGAAAACTTAGCTGAAAAAATAATCAGACTCCAGAATACTCGTTTATCATTTAGTAATTCAGTGGAATTTATTTGGCTATCGAAGTTGATCTCAGAAATTCCCGATAACCATTAAACTCACAATTTTTCAAGAAT
>JAPDSC010125786.1:9348-26601 GCA_026290005.1 Latrodectus geometricus
CGAAGTTATTGCCCTTTATTGAAATAATTTTAAATGGAGGTTTGATTTTAATAATCTACACTATTCGTCAAATAAAATGGAAATAACTCAGTCTCTTCTAACAAAAATCAATTTGTTTCACATAAAAAGTTTAATATTTAAACACGATTTTTTTTCTTTTTCACTCTTTGAATATTGCATACAATACAGTATATATATTTGACTAAATATTTTACTATCGAAACTTTTTAACTAAAAAAAAAGAGCGATTTTTGCGTAAAGTGCCAGAAGCAGTCATTTGAGTTTCGGGAGAAAAAAAAAAAAAAAAAAAAAAAAAAAAAAAAAAAAAAAAAAAAAAACGAGAAAATGATCGGAAATAAGCTCATTATCTGTCTTTCATTTCCTTGGAAATTTTTTTCGATTGAGAACTCGATTTTTTCAATGTTAGTGAAGAATTTTTTGTGTAAAGTGCAGTTAGCTTTCAGAAACTCTTTTACATTGCATCATAAATTGCTTTCAGCTTGATAGCAACCAAATTTTATAAGTTAAATTGTCAAAAATTTCCTTCTTGCAAAATGTTAGCGATTTATGGAAGAATATTTTTGAAGTGCCATAGAAGATATTTTTATGGGTAATAGCGTGCATTTATTTTGTTGCTGGAGCCAAATTTTATTAATTTCAGCTACAGTTGAGCTATTCAGATTTAAATCACTTATTTTTGACTTCTTTCTAATTCCTGCTGAAAAAATGCTCTGAATATACCTTAAAAATAGAAGACTAAAAACATCAATAATGAAATTAATATTAATGTACAGGAATCAATTTAGCTAAGTTATATATTTATTCTTTATATAATCATAAGGACAGATTATTTTTTGATTTACAAAATGAAGATTTAACATCATTTTTTAAAAAGCTATAATTTAATATTTTCTATTATTTTTAAGTATTAGGCCAAATATCATTAATTATTGTAGTCAAATTTAGAAATCATACATTTAAGAGAAATTTCATATCGTAATCATCAAAAATTAAATGCTCACAGTGGACTGAAAATTAACTTTTTATGTAGTATCGGTATGCCTTAATTAATTTCCTATTCTTATGTATTTACATTTAAATTAAAAAACTTTGCAAAAGTTATAAAATGAGAAAGATTTGTAATGAAAAATGAGAAAGATTTGTAAACAGTCATTTTTTAATAACCATAAAAATTTAGGCATGGAACTTGTTTATTTGCACTTAAATATTTGGTATTCATTTATAAAAGAGCACTTAGGCCAAATCAGATATGCTATCAAATATATTTAAATATTCATAGAGATAGAAAGTGTGCTAGAGTGATTAATCCAAATATCATTGAAATTTTTTGTAACTAATTCCCATATTTGTTCTTTATTTGAAATGTGGGTGTCCATAATTAAGTTCAAAACAAAAGAAAACCCAATTAATTTTGTTTTTGTTGTTACTTATTCTCCTGATACAGGAAAGCCTACACCAGATCCAATAGATTCCGACGCACCAGATGCTCATAGAGCAAATCCTGCCCATCCCACAGCTGCCTCCAGGAGGCACCAAGGAAATTAAAAAGGAGCTCACCTTCTTAATTGTCTGAGGCCTGTCAGGGAGATAACAGGAACCAGGTAGGAAGTCTTCTCCCCATTCAAGAATTTCAAACATTTTAGATGGTCCCTTCTAAATCTCGCCATGGTTGTTTAAAGAGGCATGGGGCCACTGCATGACAGGGACAGACCAGGACATTTGACAGCATACCATTGATGAACAGGTCGAAAACGCCATGAAGAGATCAATAGCTGTCTGTTAAAGGAGTGGATTTCTCTAGGAGCAAGTTCGTTTGTATTGTTTATTGGAAGATCACAACCATTCATAGAGAATACATTTGCTATCTGTTTGCCATACACCTCAACATGTGATGGAATCCATTGAAGACATACAGGAATCAGAGCATAATTAAGAGCTAAGACATTAGCTATGATTTCCAATCGAAATACTGAACAATAGTCAGGATTTCAAAAGCTGAGTCTACTTTCGTTTTCAAGATTGTTACCGAAAATACTCTCGGTCCTACCGTCTTTAAATCTGCTACCGTCTGATCAAAGCTTCAGATGGGATACTATTTAAAACTTCCAAGGCCAAATTTTTTAAAAGGTCAGGATGGTCCACCTATTTATTGGCTTGGGATTTCAGATCGTCTTTTAAACTAACATTCTCCAGAGACACCATTGGAGGCAAACAATCAAAAAGGTCGAGAACAAGCGTTAAAATTTATAAAATCCTCTTTCCACTTATACAAACAGGGTATCTCTCTTTAGACGTTGGTTATTCTTCTAATTTATAATAAATTTAGAAGTCCTGTTAAAATTTCCAAAACTCGTTAACTTATTAAAATATAAGAACAAGTCCTAAATATCGAGATCAGAATTAATTTTACAGTTACACTATAATCGACTAATCAAGGTATAGAATAACAAGATGAGTGGAATACTCGTAATTGCTTATTAGTCTATCACATCATCATTAAGAAATTTCGGGCCAAACATTGTGTCAGACAACCAAGTCTTACTGCATTTGGACACCACAACTGACATCGAATGCAGTTCTTGTTTTTCCCATGACGAGAATTGCAGAAAACAAAAGCATGTTTTCTTCATGATAAGACAAGAAAGTTTAAATGAAAAGTTAAGTAGATGAATGCATGTTTATGGAGTGTTTAAACATTACATAATTTTGTGCGATTAGCATAAATGCGATATGCATAAATCTAGATTAAAGAGTACTATAGGTGATTCTGATGCTTGTTAAGGGTTTCTTTCAATTTCCAGTTGTATATTTTCCTCTACAATGGATAGGTTGTTGATAGCTGTTTATGGAAAAAGTTTCAATTTCTAGGTTGATGTTCTTTAAAGGTGTAAAAGGTAGGGGTGGTTGAGTTTATATTTGTTTGAGACATATTCTTTGCAAATGCAACTCTAGGTTTGTCCATTCTTTAAACATAATGCATATCAGTATATTTTCTCTCTATGAACTGATGAATTCTTCTGCTATGTCCATATCTGTAAATTACGATTTACAATATCCTTACAATTACAAACCTTAAAATGCATCTGGTTGCGGACATTATTTCCAATGCCATTTGTCGTACTTCCACATAAATTTAATGAACAATGTTTTAGTAGTAAACATTTGTAAAATATGGTGTAACTATTCAATGTTTCATTAATAAAATTTAAGTAATGCATTTCAATTTTCTCTTTTTAGTTTTACCAACTTTTTTTTAAAGTTTTAGTGATATAACAAATAACACTATAGTCAGAAATAATAATAAATAGCGAAAAGGTCTCAAATATATAGTTTAAAAGTGAATTCAAAGAATTATTTATGAATCTGCATGCATTTATACAAATTCATACTATCCCTACTAAACTTTGAAGACTTAATCTAATACCAAAATTAAATTTTCACACACAAACAATTTTAAATGGTACTCAGTAAAAGAAATTAGTGTGCTTACTAATGAATAGTAAAAAAATCTGCCCCTTTTATAAATAAACTTTCAAGAATTTATCATTAAGCATGATTAAAAATTGTTAAGCATAATTAAGCATTGACAATGGCAAATTATGTTAATAATTTAAGCATTGACTATGGCATTAATTATGGCGGGATTCTTTACTGATATGTTACTGATAAATAGCAGAAAAAATTTACATTAGATATTAATAGTTTATTTAAGTAATATTTAGACTAATAATGACCATCCATTAAATTGAAATTAATCGAAATAATTTGCAATAAGTAATCTTCAATAATTTGCATTTTATCTACTGGTTATTCGTTAAAGTGAAAGTAAATACTTTAATGGAACAAAAACAATTTTTCTACCTATTTAAATTAACAAATTGTTAATCATTTACAATATGTGTAAGGAATCAAATTAATAGTATCTAACAATCAAAATTTAATTGGTTGATTTCCTCATCATTTAATCAAAATAACTTTAATAGAAACAAATGAATTAAAATATGGTTTCAATTAAGAAAATCGACAATATTGTTCATTCATTTGTGATAGTAAAAGAATCATGTTACTATTATCAAACTAATTTTTTTTTCTTAAATAAATCATTAAAGGATTGAAATTCTTCGGTCAATAAGTTTCCTCAAGTCTAATACAACTATATATTCTAAGTAATTTTGTGGCTACTTTTTGTACTTTTTTCTATAAAATTGCACTTAATTTGAACAAAAATTTATCAGAGAAGATCTAAATAATTTGTAAAAGAATTTTTCTAATGTCATTTTACTTGAGAATTCTACCTGTCAGCAGTACAATGAACGGAAATAAGGGCATCTAGTTTAATAAGATACCCAGTGAGTGTATCCCCAAAAATGAATGGAGTTTCGCAATTTATAAGCAGGAACTAAGCAGAAAAACCCTCAGCCAGCTACACCCAGATGTTTTTCATTTTAATTCTACGATATTACAAAAAGACCTGTTTCAGATGTCCAAACCATCGACAGTGAAAACGGTGCATTTTCAAAAAGGTGGAGAATAGAGCCGGCCACTCTTTCCAGCAAGAATATTGCCTTTCACAAATTCCCACAACTTTATTTAAAAAATGATGTCAAGATATTACAAGAAGCCATTTGCAAGAAAGTACGTTTATTAATATTTTCTATGTTAAGTGTGGATTTGTATTCACGTATATTATTACTGAAAAGCAAATTATTAACTGTTACAAAGCAGTGAAGATAATATTAAATTAAATTTAAATGCTTTTCAGATAAAGATAAGAAAATGTAAAACTTTTCAATTAATAATCTGTGCTCTACAACCTGAATTTTTTAGGCAGAATAGGCAAATACACTACTGGCGATTAAAATTGCTACACCAGGAAGAAATGCAGATAACAAAATTATATTTATTGGACAAATATATTATACTAGAAATAACAAGTGATTAAATTTTCAAAAAAGTTGGCTGGATAGATCCTGAGAAATCAGTACCCAGAACAACCACCTCTGGCAGTAATAACAGCAGTTATACGCCTGGTCATTGAGTCAAACAGAGATTGGATTCCATGTACAGGTACAGATGCTCATGCAGCTTCAACACGATGCCACAGTTCATCAACCATAGTGACTAGTGTTTGGTGACGAGCCAGTCGCTTGGCAACCATTGACCAGACGTTTTCTACTGGTGAAAGATCTGGAGAACGTGCTAAACAGGCCAACTGCCAAACATGTTCCGTATCAAAGAAGGTCCGTACAATACCAGCAACATGCGGTCGGGCATTATCCTGCTGAAACGTAGGGTTTCACAGGGCTCGAATAAAGGGTAGAGCCACGGGTCGCAACACACCAGAAATGTAACGTGCACTCTTCAAAGCACCGTCAATGCGAACAAGAGGTGACCGAGACGTGTATCCAATGGCAACCCATACCATCACGCCAGGTGATGAGCCAGTATGACGATGATGAATGCACGCTGCCACCAAACACGGATGCGACTATCATGATGCTGTACACAGAACCTGGATCCATCTGAAAAGATGACGTCTCGCCATTCGTGCGCCCAGGTTCATCATTGATCACGCCATTGAAGGTGCTCTTGTCTATGACGCAGCGTCAAGGGAAGCCGCAGCCATGGTCTCCGAGCTGAGAGTCCATGCTGCTGCAAACATCGTCGAACTGTTCGTGCAGACACTTGTTGTCTTCCAAACGACACCTTTTCTTGACTCACGGCTCATGACGTGGTTGCACGATCCATTACGGCCATTCTGATAACATGCCTGTCTTCTCGGCTGCTAGTGATAGGTGGCCGTTGAGATCCCGCATGGCATTCCGTATTACCGTCCTGAACCCATCGATTCCATATTCTTCTAACAGTCATTGGATCTCGACCGAGGCGAGCAGCAATACTGCGATAAGATAAACCGCAATTCCGGTACGCTGCAATTCAACCTTTATCAAAGTCAAAAACGTGCTGGTACGCATTTCTCCTTCTTACACGAGGCATCACAAAAACTTTTCACCAGGCAACAACGTTCAAATGCAATTTGTGTATGAGGAACCGGCTGAACAATTTCCTCATTTAAACACAATGTAGGTGTCGCTACTGGCGCCTGCTTTGTCTGAATGCGCTGAAAAGTTTATCATTTGTATATCACAGCACCTTCTTCCTTTAGTATAAATTTCACGTCTGTAGCATGTCGCCTTCTAGGTGTAGCAATTTTAATGGCCAGTAGTGTATTTGTCAGAGTTCAATTTTAAATTTGATTCTGTTTTTTAGAAGTTCTCATGCAAAGAAAACAAGAACATTATACATATGATTAAGGCTTATTGTAAAAGAAATAATAAAATACAGCATTTATAAACATTAGAAATGAAGTAAATAAAATTAGTTGGAATATATTCTGTTTGGTTCACAAAAATATAAGTAAGAAAACACTTAAATGAAATGAAGGCAAAATAAATTTAATGATTGGGGTATTTCATAAGACAATATGGTAGTATTAAAGAAGGAAGTAATGGAGAATAATTTATGAGGTTTTAAATTAAATTATAATTAAAATTAATAAAATTTAATAAATGTAAATAAATATTTTTCATATAAATAAATAAAACGCAGCTGCAAATATGATTCCACAATTAACATTACATGAAATTTATTGATATTATTAATTTTTTCTGTATTAAATAGGTTTCCGCTCTTAACATCATTATTGATTTATGATTCTAGAAGGCTTTAAAATGCATTATTGAGTGTATAAAGAAAATGAAATGAATCTTTTTAAATTAATCAAGAAACAAAAAATTTCATTTATCCATATCACCATCTAATATAAGGCTGTAAAACCACCTAAGTCTTCTTTCAATCACTCTTAACCAATAATGTCTTGAATATTTGTTTCTTCATCGAACGGTGATGAACACATTTTATTACTATCTCAGTAAACGTACACTTTAATTTCATGTCTCCCTTGCAGTGTGACCAAATATCCAATAACCATGGAACCACCTACGTCATTAAATGAATATCTGGAGTAAGAAAGTAATTCCTATCTTCTGTGACACCATCTGGAAAGAATGTCAGGGAAAAGTCAGATACATTGCTGTCTCAACAATTTATAAGGATTCAATAAATTCCGAGATTACAGTATCTTTAATAAATCTCCAGTTATGTATTTTAAGCGCGTAATTAACCCTGCGATTTATGATTAATTTTTGCAACGCTTTGGAGCTGCTTGGCTATTAAGGACAAAATCAGGTGATTGCTGGCACTAATAACCGGAGAGGGATTTTCAGATAAGACCGATAGGGAATTGCCGAAGGATTTTCCTTAGCGATTTCTCTGGCTCGATAATTTCAATGGGACCACAGGTTCATGAATCATCAACGTCTTATAGATCTATGGATACGCAGAAATTAATGTCTTTCATCGTTACCCTTTTATCTCATGTGAAATTGATCAGATTTATCTTTCACACATATTCGATCAAATGTTTTTCAGGAATAGCGTTGCATTTTACAAGAGAATATCATTATAATCGCAAATACAAAATGAATTCTTTTTTATTGAATCATTACATCTAGTAATTAATAAACTTAAAGCGGATGTTTAATGCTGTTTTAACCTGTTTCGTTTCAATCTAAAATCAAAACATTTATGTGACTGCTCAAGCCTCTATAAGTGGAACATTTGATTTTTTCATGTCCTAACCTTGTTGGTCCTAGATTATGCTCACAGAATGAATTGAAAATGTTCAACGTAACTTGGAGATTAAAGCTGATTTGTTTTAGCGTAGTACAAACTTTACTTTTGTTTGCTTTATTTATACATGTAACATTTAATTTTTTTCAGTCATTTAATACTGTAAGTCCTGTGCTGTTTATCTGTGGTGCACGGGGAGACATAGTATGGGTTTGAAATAAGAAAGTATTAATACAAACTTCTCATTAAGACACAAATAATTAGTAAATGCTAAGTTTGCAGAACACAATATAGATTATTTTATGTTATGAAGCATAAAATAGTTTTAATCTCATTCATTGAAATTTTGTTCAAATCAAGAACCAATTAGAAAAAATTGGATGGGGAAGGAATTTTTCTCTAAATTTATATTTGGAAAAAGTAATAAAAAATACAAATAAAAGTCTCACTTCGATTCAGAATCAGAAATTATGGTGACCGTTATGCTTCTAATGTATCGAATATTTCTCTCCCAAAAGCTAACGTGGCAGAAAACAAGTGTAAGAAAATTGAAAAAGAGAGAAAAAAAATTGATTATAATATCATTTGTTGATAACAGTATATCGTTTTTTAGGAACGAAAATTATTATGTCTTCTTGATACATCTACTTCAGCACAGTTATCGTTTCCATAACAAATATCGATGTTTTTGCACTAATTTGTAAATCGCTTACCACAATCAGTCCTTTCTTTTTCCTGAGATATTTAAATGAGAATTCTAGCCCCATGGCGCATAAACTGCTCTGAATGATAGACCCTTACACACTGACATTTGGGATAAATTGCCTACATGTCATTTACGTCTTCCCCAATTGATATTATCGAAACGATGAACTAATGATTTTGCGATAATGTTTCGTGTTCTGTTTTATGATGTTAAGTTGAATTTTTATTTACCTTTGTCGACAGAAAGGGTGAACTAAATGAAGATACTTATGATTGGCTCTTCAAAATGGAGCTATAATATTTTGAGCAGCAATTAAGAAAATAGCACCATTGTTTTATAAAACAAAAGCGAATAGTAATTACGTATATTAGAATTCCTACAAATAATCAGATACTTTAAAAAACAACGATATTAAACCATTTATTTAACAGAATTATCTGAAGAACGCATTTAACTATTCTGAATATTGTAAAGATTTTTATTCTATCACAATTCTAAAAAGCACTTTCCATTTAAATGGTAAAGCACCAACAGTTTCATTTAGGAAGAAAAAAAGCTTTGAAGTGCTTTATAAAATTGCTCAGAATAATTATAGTTTTAAAGAATATAACTTTTTTAAATAATAATTAAACTTCGAAAAATTATACTTTTAATTTTTTTTGAACAGACCATTGGGCATAACAATTGTCATTTTATGTTATTTGATTATTCCTCTAGTCATTCATAAATAAAACCTCATTTTTAAAAACACATCTTTTTCAGTAATAACTTAGCTTATAGTAGTCTAATCGAAATTAAGATAATAATCAACAATTAAATTTTATTATTCTATTTTATCTCTCTCTATAATTATTTTCTATTGTTGGATTTAATGATGTTTTGTCCCCATATTAAAATTTAATTCTTAAAAATGCATTTATACATTAGCTTGTTAAAAACGAACTCCATTATTTTTATGTGAAATTCAAGGTTTTATTTACACGTTTTTATTAGCTTTGTGCAAATTATTGCAAACTGTTTTGTGGCTAATCTTTTGCTTCTGGACTTACTAACATGCTGGTCAACTTAAGACATTTTTGTGATTTTATCGATATTTTTATACGATAGACTTACCTGAATGAGGTGCATCAAATATACTTGAATGAAATCGATGAAACCAAAATACTAGTAATTGGCTGTTACAGTATCGGAACCATAAGCAACGAACCATTTTTGATTTTCTTCAGCCTGACTAATATTTCCCCCTTTATCAAAGAAAAACCGTGATTATACTGCATTTTCTCTTTAACTTTCATTTTTAACACTATGTTTCTTATAACTGAATGGATTAAATAAAAAATAGAAAATATTTTTAGCGCGAAAATGTGATCCTTCCAACGAGTATAATTCTGAAATTGTATGACCAATACTAACGAGATATCGAACTCTATGGTCAACGGAAAAATAGTAGTTCTTTTTAACTAAATTAATATATAAGTTAACTACTATATATTCTTGACACCATTAGTGGATTGGCTAACACTCGTAGGCTGATATAAGGCATTCTAATACCGTAGTGAAATTGCCTTTCAAGACTTTTCATAAATTTCATAGTTATGTTCATGAGTAGCAAAGGAAGAAAAATGAAAAATTCCAAAGCTTGCGTTTCGACAGATGTACTTGTTCCAGACAGAAGCTCAGCATGCATCTAGCGTTGCGCAACGGTAACTGAGTTTGATCCCGTAAGCAGTTCTGTCAAAATCGACTTTGACACACGTGCTATCACTATTTTAAGCTGTTCTAGGGTTTTGGGTCGATCGCTGTAACTTGATCTTCCACTTTGATTTGGCACAATTATTGCAATCTTTAATTATATACTTATTCGTTCAACTGGTCACAGATTATCATAATTGATTACCTCTTCAATTTGGAAATAATGATTTATTCAGGACATTATACACAGTCATTAGAAGGAAATATTTTCGTACAGATGTGTTAAAATGCCTATTTTAATTTATTTGTTGAAGCATAGCAAAACCGGATATATATTCACATTCAAACATAAATGACAAGCCAATGAACATTTTCTTTAAAACTGGTGTCATTATCATTTACGATTTAAAACCAAAAACTGATCTAAGAAGCCAAAAGTATTATTAATTATTTAGTTTAAGACTGACTTATGTTTAGTATCATCATAGGAATATACAATATGACTTAAGATGCTCAAACTTTCAATAAATGTTCAGGATGAGACTGGCGTCTTTAACATTTAATAGTTATGTAATCTATGACTTAATAAATCCATACAGAATATTATAACTACAGAGAGATATCCACTCTATATCGAAAATCGTCTCTCTCTGAGTTTTATAGCCTTTTTTTAATATTGTTTTCCTTTATCTTGGGTAGTAAAGAGTAAAGGATCAGCTAGATCTTTTTTCAAACATTTTGAAATTTCAAAATCCACTTATAATTTTAAATAATAGTCAAGCAATTAAGTCAACACTCGATCTAGTAATTTCACAATACCGCATTTTTATGTCTAATTAATTATAGAATGTGGTATTCATTATCGCTGATAAGATCTATGAAGTAAATGATCTTATTTTTTTCAGTCAACAACTGGAATTACGACTTTCCTTTCTCCTATAAATAAAAAAATATTTGGATTTTTTCAATGTTTAAATTAAAAATATTACCATGTAAAGCACGCAATTTTTTTCATGATTTGGCTGTTTATTATGAACATCGTGTAAATTAAATTATAACTTTTACTACTGTTAAACAATAATGTTTTTAGAAATTTATTATAATAATTTAACTATAAAATGATAAGAAAAATTTTAAATTATTTCATATTTATTTCTTCAAATATTATCAAGTAATAATTAACATAAAACAAAAAACTTTTAAAGACATGCTAAAATCTGTCTTTATTTTTACATAGCATAATATGAAATTTATCTTCATGTTTCATATATAGCTATTAAATTAACATTTGTAATATTGTTTACTACATTTTAATTTTCTTTGTATGAGTAACAAAAGAAAAGATAAAACTCATTGACGAAATAAATTTGAAACAGAGTCGAGTAAGGCACTAAATGCATTTTCTATCTTTTTTAATTTATAGAAATAACTGCGCTTATACTCATGACAATAAACATTGAGAAGTAATCAATTAGTCAAAATGAATTAGAAAACATCATTCCAAATCGAAAAATGTTAGACAATTAACAGATAACACATTTTTATTATTTGTGGCATTGTACAAAGACAATTTTTGTCACAAATAATTACGGTAAGTTAAAAAAAAAAAAAATGAGTTGTGAAAAGATAATTTACGTTGCCAGAGAGAAAAAAGAAAAAGAACAAGCTTACAACACCAATGATATATGAAGCCTACCTTTTTATAAAAGTCAATTTTTCAAAAAAGAAGTTACAACATAATCTGAAAAGAAAAAAATAGACATTTTTACTTATTTTTATAGAGAAAGACCGTTAAACAAGGTGAGACTTCAGAACATCTGTCTCGTTCACGCTGTTCTGTGCTTAACTTCTAACCGCACTGTGAGTTAAAGTGAGTCTATTTTTTCTATTTATGATCTCGTGTTCTCAAGTCTCTTGAGCTTGATTTTTAACTCTTAATAGTACATGGAAAAAATAAAAGTAAAGAAGATAAGCTCAAAAAATTGATATATTGTCTACCAAATACAGTCACAGTTGTGGTTATAGATACCATCATTTTTTACGAAAATAAAATGATTCAGTATGTGTTTAAGAAAGAAACCGATAATGTTTTTTTTTTATATTACATGGCTGTAATTCAATTTTAGATGTTTTTTATGTGTTTAATTTAAAGAAAATTCAACATTCATATTCAGCAACAAAAAATTCAACAAAATATGAATGATTTATTATCTACTAGATAAAGTTTCAGTTATGGTTACAGATACCAATATTTTTTACGAGAATAAAAGGATTCAGAGTATGTGTTTATGAAATATACCGATAATCTTTCATTTTTACTGACATTATATATACTTTATTTTAGAAGATTTTATGTGCTTCGAAAAATTCAACATTTGGTATATATTTTTTGATGATAGTGTTAATTCTCAGGAGGGTTTGGCTACCTGTATGGTTTAAAAGTTTCTTTTTTAAATTTTGAATATCTTTTTGAAAATTTGTATTTATAAGTCTGTTTAGTATTACATTTGAATTTAAAATTCTAAAGCGAATTATTTCAAGTAGAATGTTCTCCACTTTTATTTTAAAGGAAATATTTACCCCTTTTGTAATCTCAATTGGATACTTCTTTCCAAATTGCATTGTCAATTATATACTTTATTTATGAGCAACTATAATGTGTTTTATAATTTAAATCTCACCATATTTAATTTCATTATATAAATAACTTTTTTTCGATTAAGATAATGAACAATAATTCTTTAAATTATTATTTTTTAATAATAAAAATTAATAATTCTTTTCAGAATATTTTTAGGAAAAATATGTGTATTAGAAAGTATCTATTTTTCAGTACAGACATGTGTACAGTCTTATTTCCAGGAAATTTAGTGCCAATTTAGCTTCATTGGTACTAAATAGTTTAATATTCTTTTTCGGGGATATTTATCAAAAATTTAAGCAAAAAACTTTATTTTTAAAAAAATTTAATTAATGTTTTTGAACATACAATTGAACAATATTGTGGCATAGTTTACTTACAAAATAACTAAACAATTAATGTATAAAAATTTATTACAAAATGTTAATTTATATTAAATAATTTTTTAACAACAAAAGAGCTTATTAAACGAAAATCCTAAAGAGAATAACACGTTATCCTGGCATTCTAAATTTTACTATGGCATTCAAAATTAAAGTAACAGGTTTTCTTCCTTACGAAGAGGATACTAGCTTAAATAGTATTCGTTGTTTCTACCTAATTTTTAGCATATTTTGGCGCAATAGCAAAAACTTACTTTTCGAAATTGAACTGTTTAAAGAAACACAAATAGTTTATCAAAATAAAAATCATGTATTTGGTATATAGTTTTCCACTGTTTTTGAAAAATCGTGTATGAAACAATTTTTTTTTTCTCGATAGATGCAATTTTATAAATGTACCTATTTTTTTTACTTATCTCAAAATATGATTATTTATTAAAAATATGTTCAAATTATAGGCATTTGAAATTGTTTTTATTGAAGAAGAAAAGTGGGCTTAAATAATTAAGTTTGTTTATCTGTAAAACAAACTTATCTTCCTATTTCTGTCACTGAGTAGAAAGGTTGAACGGTTTTGGATTCTGGTCTTTGATTCAACAGCTCGTATGTTCAGAATCCACTTAAAACTGTATGCCCTATTCTAATTAGCCCTCGTGACCAAAAAATATCCATAGAGCGACAAACAAATCATTCTTTTTTTGGTTTATTTGAAATCTTATAAGCAGTTACTTGTATTTTGAACAATGATCAAGTGAAGGATTTGACACCTATGCAGTTTGTATATGTTCCACAAGAATCTAAGTGAAGCATAGTACAACTGTGATCTTTTGCACTTGACCCATTACTGAACATGGCAAATTTTAGGCTGGACCAGGTATTGTACTCATTACCTCCTGAAAACTGGAGTTTTCACAACTAGATCACCACGGCTTCTTATATGGTAATATTAATTTATAACTTTTTATATAAAATAATTGAAAACTACATTTTTATAGTTATAATTATGACTAAGAAACATGTGGGCAGAAACACATAATGCAATAATTTATTTTAGTTGCTAATATAATATATATATTTGTGCATAGGATGTCAAGAATATTTAATTTCCTGACATCCTATGCAAATATAAATTTTGTGTATTGTGTTACTACATATTGATTTCTTATTCAGTATTAATAAATAATATTAATTTAGTTATTATTTAATCAATTGTTGGTAGATTAGCTAGCAACAAAGCTTGCTTTTATGTATCGAAAAATTTACTTTTGGAAAAAATACTAATATACTATTTATACATTTTTAGTACATCATATAATAATTCAAAGTAAAATAGGAATAAAGGATAAATCACTTGATAAACTATACAATATGTCATCAAAAATAAATAAATAAATAAAAAATAAATAAATAAATGGATATTTTTTTCAAATATTTTGAAAATTCAAAGATAGTATAAGCATTTCGTTTCACAGCAATGAGCATTTCAGAGAGAACTTCAAATAGAATCGGATTTCGCTTCCAAGAATAAGAACCGAAAATTTTCAAATCCGAATCCTTATCTCAAAATAGCAAACCCATGTCTCAACTTTCACTAGATCGATCAATCACTGACAAGCAGTCAGTTCTGGATGGTTTACTATGCATGTACTCACTTTGCGATACACATTCAGTGGTCAAACAATACATCCAGTTTCAAATAAAATTATGAGAATTGTTGTAATGTGGCTGTTATTTGTTTTGATTGTCTATTTTAAAATAAAATATTTTCCATCAAATGTTAAAGTCAAAAATTAAAATCCAGCTTTCTATTTTTAATTCTTTCCAATAAAATATAAAACTACTGATAAGGTATTTCAAAATTCTATTTAAGAATTATTTTTAGTACTCTCTCTGATCATTTCTTATAGAATTCTACTTTTAACATTTATGAATGACTTCTGCTGTACAATTCTCTCAGCATTGTACTTGGAAACTTCTTTTTAGAATTTTATTCAGATGGTGAATTTAGAATTCCATTCCCAACAAGAAAAATGAAAAGCAATGTTCAAATGTGAAACTTTGATCTTATTTTGAGTTGAAGAGAGAAAATTATATTGTAATTGGCAATAAATAAATAACACGCCCAACTCCCTCCTTATGATTATAAAGCTAAATCTGTATAACAGTCGATGATATTAAATTTAAAGTGGTGTTAAGAAGTCCTATTTTAACTACTTTGAAAGTGATGGGCTTTTTAATCGCACTTGCAATTAATAATTAAGGTTTGTTCACAAGAAGACCACACACGCAAACTTTATATAGATTCATTAATTTTAAAGTGAGTGTCTTTATTAACGCTCTTTTCTATATAATAGGGCTTGAATGTTTTTCTTATGTGTTTCATCAATTTTAGTTCTCACGAGTACAGTAAATTTTAAAGATACGTGAGTATCGTACAAAAAGTGTAATAAAAAAGATTCATTAGAAATTTTTATTTCAAAATACATTTAATATTTATCTGAATGGATGAAACATGTTTATGAGTCCAATAAAATAGTTTTAAATTTTAATTATAAGGATCGAAAATATGAAACTTTTTATACGGAACTACTTCCCATCGAATTATAAAAATATTGCTCTATCTTCGTGTAATTAAATGTACTCTATCTTCACATTATAAATTTATAATAATTTCTCCCTAATAAATAGTTTTTTACACATGTCCCCTCAAGAAAATAATAGTTAATTTATATCAAAACCTAGAACCTTATTAAATATATTTCAATACCAAAATTCTCTTTTTTAATCTCAATTATTCTCTAAAAACAAGTCCTAGAAAATGTTCTCAACTAAATAAAGCTGACATTTGAAAAACATGAAAAAAACTCTTCATAATTTTAGTTTTTTTTGTAGCAAAAAAAAAAAAAAAAAAATCTAAATGCAAGAAAATAAAAAAAGTAAAAGTGGCTTTAATTAATAAAATGACATAAGAAGTATATAAGGCTTATGAGTGCAAAATGATGAGAAAAAGTAAATGCTATTAATCAAATCAGAACCTAAAATTGGTCCTGTCTTGCATGGAACGTAAATTTTTTTTTTCAATTAAACAGTCTAAAAAGCAAAGACAAAATTTGGCGAGAAAAATGAAATGGAATTATCAAGTGATGGATTAAGAAATGTTTGCAACAGTTTTTACTGGAATGAAATCACTTTTATCCATAAATAGCGAGGAAAGAAATAAAAAACGTAGTTCTGTTTTTCATGCAGTACTTTTGAAACTCTAAAGAAACATTGTAATGGTGAAAACTCAAATTAGCAAAGACCTGTTGTTTTGAGTTTAATGATACATAGCATGCACATGTTAACAAATTCAGAAATTTAATTAAATTTAAATATTTTTCAATAAATTTGTTTTTTTTTTTTTTTTTTTTTTGAATTGAGAAATGTAGTTAAAACTGAAGAAGGAATAATAAGGGTCAATTTTTCTGATAAATGATTCATTATTTTAAAACAATTAGAAAAAATACTAGGCTATTTAAAA
Source organism: Latrodectus geometricus (assembly GCA_026290005.1). Taxonomy (NCBI): domain Eukaryota; kingdom Metazoa; phylum Arthropoda; class Arachnida; order Araneae; family Theridiidae; genus Latrodectus; species Latrodectus geometricus. The sequence continues at coordinate 26,004 of JAPDSC010125786.1, forward strand.
TAATCTTAATGAGATGTGGAGTAAATATAGTAGTAGAGGACATGCAGCTTTCTCATCACGTTATATCGATACCGTGTTATAGGATGCTGTGTTGTAGGAGGGTTCCCACGCAATTTACGAATCGTGTTATAGCGAAACCGTGTTATAAAATACCGTGTTGTATGAGGACTACCTGTATATATTTTCGTATTAAATTATTTTTGTAAATCACTTTTAAAATGTTTTATTTTAAGCTTATTTTATTTTAGTATTGTAAATGACTAATTTCAGTTGTTTAAAGTATAATAAAATTATATATATATATATATATATATATATGGTTATTTTTATTTAAAATGTATAAGTAGTAAATTTTTAGAACAATTCATAATGGGATGAAAGTTTCGATAAAATTCCTTCAATTTATTAGATCAATATCTCCATAAGTAAATTTAAAACTTTCCCAAACATTGTAAATTATCATTTACACACAATGTCTCTGAAAATTATAATTTATTTCCAACCAGCTAGAAAAGAAATTATAAAAATATTCATTATTGTTCATTTTCGATATAATAATAACAAAATAGAGTTTTTAAAAATTAATACGCTGTTGAAA
>JAPDSC010125799.1:0-34311 GCA_026290005.1 Latrodectus geometricus
CACACAACGAGCAGTAAGTTATGCGGAAGAATATAAATTTAATTTCTGTGCATTAACTGTCTTACTCAAATATTAATCCTGCTGCAATAAATTCATTTAGTTAATTTATTAAATTATTTTAGGCTAAGGGAAAATTAATTTTTATTGAAATGATAAATTAAATAGTATTTAATTTTCGAAACAAATCTCATCTTGATGCAACAGTTATAGAATGTGTTGCTTTCTAAAATTTTTAACAACATGGTTTGGAAATTATGAGGACAAATTATTTATTCTAAACAAAATACATTTTGCCTACAAATAGTTTGAGTTAAACTTTTTCTGAATTTTTCCATTGGTAATAAAAATTCAAAATTCAAGTGACATCTTTAAACTTCGAAAGGAATCATAAAACAGTAAAAAAGAATTCTGAAAGCAAGAGTAAACTGTTCTTGGAAACAAATAGATAACAATATAATATCTAAAATATCATTATCGGAAGACCACTAAAATTGCTATACATGAAAGCATTAAGGAAATATTACATTAAAATTATGTATATTTATCGGATAAATATATTAAGTGAAAATGCGCTTTAGGTCTCCTCCTTGGCGCGTTTTCAAAAACACCAATGCCATGGCGAAAATTCTACCGCTATTTCAAAGTGAAATTTAATTAGCGACCAATGAAAAGGCTAAAATAAACGAGTAATTATTGAGCATGCGCGAGAAAATGCTTCAAATTCGTAAGTTGGTGAAGTAGGGGACCTAAAGTGCAGATTAACCATGTATTATGCTGGAAATAGCAAGTTCGTAAATTTAGGGCATTATCATGACTTTGCAATTGGAAAGTTCTTTTTAGAGCACAACGTCCAGAGTTTCATCACAGCTACTGTTGAACTACCCGCTATGAATGTTGCATTTCTTCCTTCTGCATGCATATCTGTTAAATTCATGCTTTAGAGCTTTCCAGATATTCGCCCAAACTACAAGTAAATTTTGTCAATTATCGATAAAAAACCTTGCAGGAAAACAAATTTATGCAATGGTTACTATAATTCTATATAATAGCTTCATGCTGTTAGTTGAACCATTGCGCTGTATCAAAGTGATTTAATTTTTCAGAAATTCAGAAAAATAGATCCTGAGAAATCAGCATTTATAGAAGAAAGAAATTTGGCTTCAGTTACAGCATTTACACACATAGGAATTGAATCCAACAAAGATTAGGTAGCATGTACGGATACAATTGGCCTTGCAGTTTCATCACTAGTGTCATGGTTTATCAGCTGTAATGACTATTGACATTGAAGATATCGTCAGAAACTTCACAAGATAATTTCTTTAAAGCAACAAAAAAACTAACTATTAATATATACATATTAGATTGTTAATAAGGCATAATTTTTTTGCTATTGTTTAATATCCAGCGTAACTTTGTTCAAATATATGCTGTAGTATATGTAGTATGTAGGTACTACAGAACTCTATTTCCTCCTAGTATGTTCTTAATGTGAGTTTAACATTCATACTAAGTGTGAGAGATAATTTTATAGCGTGCGATTAAAATTTCGCCACCAGATTTTCAGCAATAATCTATTGGAAATTGTAAAATAAGTGCAAATTATAGCTAAAAAAATAATTATTTTAAATAATATTATAATATTAATTATATTAAAAAATAATTATAAAATGGTTATTTTTGTAAATACACTACTGGCCATTAAAATTGCTACACCAGGAAGAAATATAGATAACAAAATGATATTTATTGGACAAATATATTATACAAGAAATAACAAGTGATTAAATTTTCAAAAAATTTGGCTGGATAGATCCTGAGAAATCAGTACCCAGAACAACCACCTCGGACAGTAATAACAGCAGTTACACGCCTGGACATTGAGTCAAACAGAGATTGGATTGCATGTACAGGTACAGATGTCCATGCAGCTTCAACACGATGCCACACTTCATCAAACGTAGTGACTGGCGTTTGGTGACGAGCCAGTCGCTCGGCAACCATTGACCAGACGTTTTCTATTGGTGAAAGATCTGGAGAACGTGCTGGCTAGGGCAACAGCCGAACATGTTCCGTATCAAGGAAGGTCCGTACAATACCGGCAACATGCGGTCGGGCATTATCCTGCTGAAACGTAGGGTTTCGCAGGGCTCGAATAAAGGGTAGAGCCATGGGTCGTAACACACCAGAAATATAACGTGCACTGTTCAAAGCACCGTCAATGCGAACAAGAGGTGACTGAGACGTGTATTCAATGGCACCCCATAACATCACGCCAGGTGATGGGCCAGTATTACGATGACGAATGCACACTGCCAGTGTGCGTTCACCACGATGCCGCCAAACACGGTTGCGACCATCATGATGCTGTACACAGAACCTGGATTCATCTGAAAATATGACGTCTCGCCATTCGTGTTCCCAGGTTCATCGTAGATCACACCATTGAAGGCGCTTTTGTCTATGACGCAGCATCAAGGAAAACCGCAGCCATGGTCTCCGAGCTGAGAGTCCATGCTGCTGCAAACGTCGTCGAACTGTTCGTGCAGAGACTTGTTGTCTTCCAAACGACCTCGTTTCTTGATTCACGGCTCGTGACGTGGTGGCACGATCCATTACGGCCATGCGGATAATATGCCTGTCTTCTCAGCTGCTAGTAATGGGGGGCCGTTGAGATCCCGCATGGCGTTCCGTATTACCGTTCTGAACCCATCGATTCCATATTCTGCTAACAGTCATTGGATCTCGACCGACGCGAGCAGCAATACTGCGATAAGATAAACCGCAATCCCGGTACGCTACAATTCGACCTTTATCAAAGTCAGAAACGTGCTAGTACGCATTTCTCCTTCTTACACGAGGCACCACAACAACTTTTCACCAGGCAACAACGTTCAAAAGCAATTTGTGTATGAGGAACCGGCTAAACAATTTACTCATTTAAACACATTTTAGGTGTCGCTACTGGCGCCTGCTTTGTCTGAATGCGCTGAAAAGATAATCATTTGCATATCACAGCACGTTCTTCCTTTCGTATAAATTTCACGTCTGTAGCATATCGCCTTTTTGGTGTAGCAATTTTAATGGCCAGTAGTGTAGTATATTCAATTCGGTGAAAATGTGATTTAGGTCCCCTGCTTGGCGCGTTTTCAAAAACGCCGATGCCATGTCGAAAATTCTATCGCTATTTTAAAGTGAAACTTAATTAGCGACCAATGAAAAGACTGAAACAAAAGAGTAATCAGTGAACATGCCCGAGAAAGTGCTTCAAATTCGCGAGTTGGCGAAGAAGGGGACCTAAGCCGCAATTTAACCATTTAAGTCCTCATCCTGGACACTCATATAAGTAAAAGTGCAAAGAAAAATTTAATCAATAAAGTCATTTTTTTTTTTTGGATAATAATATCACCAGTAAATTAATTTTTCCTTTTTTTTTATAATACACTTGAATGTAAGGAAATAATAAAATTATAGAAAATAATCAATATTAAGTTTTCAAAAAAGAATGAACAAAACAGTAAAGATCAACTAACATATTACTAAACGAATCAATTCACTTAATAATATGATAACAAGCAATATTATTTGTCTTTATCGAAAAGAAATCAAATTTCTTTAAAAAAATGAGTGTGTCCAATTCAAATATTCTTGTCTTCAAAATAAATTTTTTGGAAATTTGTACTTTTTTTCCCATATTATCATTGGTTTAGATTTTTAATTAATATGTGAAAGTATAAGATATTTTAACTTATAAAGCATGTTTTCATGAATAATTGAAAAGGATTAATGAAATATAATTATTCAAAACAGTTAATTATATTTATATTTTTAATTAATGAAATTCGATTTTATCAACCAAAATGAGTTCTTCATATTTATTAAACAATGTCAATCTGCCAGTGATATTTAATTTACATAGAAGATTTATAACAATTGAATACAAGAATGAAATACCTTTGATTGCTATAAAAATTAGCGTTTATGCCTAACAATGAAAAAAATGCAAAATGGGAAGGACTTGTATTGTTGTTTCTAATTAAATACAACATATTTCCAAAAATGCATTCTATATTTATCAATAGCTTCACAGACCCTACATAAAATACATAAAAAAAATAACTTTTACATTTTGAAATTTAATGCAATAGAAATTCATAATATATTCAAATTCAGTGAATCAAACTCTACCCATGAAATCATGTCCGATTCGTACACTGAAGAAGACAATGAATGTGGTGATAAGCGTTGGAGGGCAGACACTGTTCGTTTGGCAGTGGCCATATTAGAGAGCGAAAAAGATTTTCGAACTGTGAATGTTCTCGGCCGTGGCACTTATGGAGACGTCTACCGTATGTACGATCCTGATCGGGATGTCGATATCGCAGTGAAAGTGGTGACCAGGGACAACATTGCTGATGTTGAAATAAAAAAGTGGCCGGAACTTCACCATCCAAACATTGTTCCACTTTTAGAACTATTCTCACTGACTCCGTTAGGCGTAGCTATTTTCATCATGCCTGTCCAGGAAAAGACGTTACACGATGTTCTAATTGATAAGCACTTTTCGAAATGGGGAGGTTGTCTACCATATCTGAAGGTTTGGATTTACGAAGCTTTGTGCGGATTGTCATACATGCATTCAAAAGAACTCTGCCATCTTGATATAAAAGCGGATAATGTGCTGATCTCCAACGATGCAACAGCTATGCTATGTGATTTTTCTTTTTTGAATTTCACTACAAAGCCACTAAAACGGTAATTCTGATTATACCTTTAAAATTACAACAGATATAGATTCAAGTTAAATCAGCATTGTTCTTTTAGATAATACACTTTTATGATAAGTTCCAAAGTATAACGATACATGGGTGGTCTATACTTGGAGATGTCCCCAGTTTCCCCCAGTTTGGCGTCAAATTGTTAAGCCAATTTAAATAATTATTTTTTTTGTTAATTGTAATTCATGCTATCGTGTTTTCAGTGCCATCTTGTTTCTTCAAACGTGCACGAAAACACGCTTGAAGGGGGGGGGAGAAAGAAAGAAACCGCTCATTTTCTCCAAAGGGCGCCCTGAGGTGTATTTTTCCTCTATCCATATTCCTACGTTGATAGAAATTATAGATTTCAAAGCTTACGTTTTTTACCACTCTTTCTATTTAAGTAATGCAAAGATAATTTTCCTTTACTTACAATCCTTTTTAGTGCCACTTTATAGCATCACATAAAAGAGTTTGCATTTAAATTTAGATCTTTTTATTTTTGAGAAATGTAAAGAAAAGAAAATTTCTTTATTTAATATAATCATTGGTCAACAGAAGAGGTCAATGAAAGTTTAATTCAATTAAAGAAAAAGCAAGAGGAGATTGTAATTTGACTTTGCTTACTGAGAAAATGTTATACTTCATCATTTAAGAACAGACAGAAAATATTTCTTCATTCAAAAAATATAATTATTTGTAGTCATGAGACAATTATTTATGAATTATAAAAGTTGCTCTAATTAAGAACATCAAAATTTTATGTTAGCTGAAAAAAAAAATGTTGATTGAGAAAAAATTGGAAGATGGATATGTTTTCATTTAAATATTGAATTAAATATTTAAAAAAGTTTTTCATTAGACATTAATTAAATTAAGATATCAAAAATTAATATATTTTAGTTTATCTTTGAGAGAATGATCATCACAGTTTATTATTCTAAAAAGCAAGTTTTGCATAATTTTTTAAATTCATATATATTCAAAGATTATATCACATTTTAAGAGATTTTACTAAAACATTCTATAATTAAGAATATTTTATTTTAACTCAATTTAACTTTTATGAGAAATAATGAATGCTTTTAACAATAGTTTCAAAGCATAATTTTGTCAAAAATTTCTTATTAAACGTAAATGAAATAAGAACATTAACTTTCCATAAATTCATTTACAAAGTATTTAAAAGGGTAAAAAATAATCAGGATATTATTTAAATTGGCAGTAAATAGTCAATAGGGTAGGAGAGCCCATACCTTTGGTGACAAACTGAAAAAAAGCTCAAAGGCAGAACAAAATGGAGAAATAAGAATTACACATAAATATATATATATAATTAGATATCTTAACTTAATTCCATAAATAATTATCATATCTAGTGTATCTAAGTAGGATTACCAAGACTGTCGAAATTTATCACCATCCAAAATTATTCTCGCTCAAAGCGTGGGTCTGCTAGGATCTAACTGTTAATAGATTTACAATTTATATAAATAATGAAAATTACTCTAAAATTTAAAACATTCCGATAATTATGAAATGATTAAAACTATTTGATGTATAATTTTCCTTACATCTTAACAAATTGTGAATTTGATTCATCTAATATATTTACAGGTATGATTTAGGATTACCATACGTATATAGACCGCCCGAGTCATGCCTTTCATTTGGAAATAATATAAAAATTGATGGCATTGCCTATGACATGTGGGGATTTGGAGCTATGGTTGTTGAAATGTTCACTCATTTTGAGCTAGCGAAATCAGTAGCAAGTGGGGAATACTGGCATAAGGAAGTGTACCCCGTACTTTTTAAAGCTTTGCAAGTAAGATTATAATTCAGCTTCTAAATTTATGCCAAAAAATATTAAAATTTTTTCAATTTATATGCTTAATATAATTTTTTTTCCATAAAAATTGTTGTCTTATATTTACTGTACGGTCACCTTTGGCGGAATTTTTTACATTTGGTGATAAAAAATTTCTAGCAACCCGCCTCTTCGACTAACTGCAAATAAGGGATTCCTATTCTATTTGCTTGCTAGGGATTGCTATTCTATTTGCCTATTTGCTTGTGCAAAATGGCGACTTTTGGTGAAATTTTGAAAAATCGCCAAGGTTGACCGTACAGTAAATTTTTACTGAAATTATCTACTCAAATCGTCGAATTTTGAAGGAAACTTGATGTTTTCGTATTTTATTAGGCTATCATTGGTACCAATATATTAGTAATTTTCTGAATATATTATAATTAAATTATGATATGTTACAAAATTTATTGCAATTTTATCTGCGAATGTTTGCTATTGTTATTCAATCAGAAATCGAAGTTTCTCCAATTTCAAATATTTTTAATATTTCTTCTAAATAAGTGTGTGAATGTGAAACTTCTCTCAAGTAATTTTTTATTCTTTCCTCCTATTCTATTCCATTTTTTTCTGCTTAGCAATTCAACTCAGTATAGGAAAAAAAAATTTGCAGGCAATTGTATAATCACTGAAGAGATTAAAATGAGTTAAATTGAGAATGTAATTTTTCGAAAATCATACATCAGATAATTGGAGAACCTGCCCACGAAATTTTAAACTTAAATCAAGAAACATTTGTATCTGATTCGTTTTTTAATATAGTGACTAATGTGACCCCCATTCATTCATGTAACTTTTATTTGATCAAATGTATTATCTGTAGAGTAAAACTAAACGCAAATTTGTACAAAAAAGTTTATTACTGTTTGAAAAGAATAAAATCCTTTGCAAAATAATATGGTTTACACAACGGTTCTTTATTGTTAATAATAATAAAAAAAGAAATTTTTCTGAAAATATCCTGCTGAAATCGTTGAAAAATAGCAATTTGTTGGCTTCTGAATAAATTTAGAGGATAGAGCGTAATGCTTCCTGAAACCAAAATTAGCTTTAGCCAATAATTTGGCTTGTGGAGTCAGTTTTGAAGATTTTTCTTTTTCTTTGAATTTAATATATATTTATGTATTGAATCCTATTTATAATATTTGATCCTAATATTTACATTCTATAGACATTCAAAAGAAAATCTTCTGTTAACTTTTTATCACATTTTTAACGAATTATTTTAATGTATTTACCTTAAATTTTCAAAATCCTTATATCTTATGTGCAAGTCATAAAAAATCTACTTTGGTGTACGTAGAAAAATTGAAATGTAGAAATATCCACATCTAAGGAAAAAGCCTGGCTAAATCAGTCCACATCTAAAGCTATATTCTAATATATACACTAAGGCAATAATCATAATAAAATTGGCATATTTTGTATAGAAATATATCCACAATATAGTCAAGAATAACACCACAATTCACTGTGAAAGCGTAACAGTTATTCAAAATATCCGCATGGTTAGGAGTTGTTAACTAACTAACTAATGTGATTGATGGGAAGTATAAATGCGCAACATTGCAACTGAATGAGCAAATTTTAACTAAAGTCCTATGGAAATGAAAAACACAAACACACTACATCTTTAGTTGTAGAATGAATTTCGTATTTCTTTATTGGTTTTTTAGTTTATGAATTCACATCAATCCTTTAGCTAAAATATCATCAAATTAAACTATAACGATTCCGATATTACATTTAATAATGCATGATGTAATAAAATGAAATTGAAGTTTCAAATATCTGAAAAAATGTGTATGATTAAACTGCTTCCATACTGAATGTTATGCTGCATTAAAGTTGATCAGAGTAAGATATTCAATGCGCTTATTTTTTTCAAATAGAAATATTTTTCAGTAAAATTAATTTACAGAAGTATAAAATTGAAATATGATATAATTTATTTCTCTTTCTAGTTCACATTCGGATAAAAATCATAACACTCTTTTTTTTTCTCTGATAAATTTTTCTTATCAGAAGCTAAACAAATTGAATTTTATCTAATTTAAGTTATAAATATTTTAATAATATAGATAATATTTACTTAAAGACCATAAATAACTATTTCGAGTTTATTTATTTTACCGATTTTTACACTTTTAGTGAATTAAAAATTCATATTTTATGAATAAGAAAATCTTTTTTATAAGCTATGGTGATAATGATTGAGTAAAAATAAAAAAGTCCAAAAATATTTTCTTTTTTCCTCGTTGGTAGAGAATCACAAATTTGCAGCCATTTTATTAATTATTGACAGACAGAAACTTATTCTTCAATCATCAAATGATATCTGCCTTCAATTTTCCTCCAGTTATCTATTGTAATTGTATCAAGTGTTATCACGAAACAGCGAAATTTTATTCAGTTTTAGAAAAGCACCTTTAAGCTTTGAGTAACATTCTTCGAGTCAAATCAAAGAAATGGTCAAAATCAAAGAAAATGGTAATCTGAAATTACTAAATGATTACACAAATCATGAAGAAAAACATGTCATGAACAAAAACAGATCAAAAACAAAAACAGAACAAAAACAAATCATGAAGCGAAAGCAAAATGCTAAAAAGCAATAAGGTATATGCAAAATGGTGAAAAACAGCAACCCCACAGTTTTTCGTCAAATCAACAATAGGTAGCAAACCTAAAAATCATTCAAATATTATGAAATTCCCCATGTTATGTATACTAGGATTTATCTTTTAATTATTTTCCAAATCTGATAACTTTTCTACTCAACTAATATTAAAAATATGCAAAATTTTTCAATACTTAAGATCTTTGCTGAGTATTAAAGTATAGTTGTTAATAATATAAATATAATCTTAATTTGTACTCCAAGCATTTTTATTCAAAAAAAATTTAAAAATTATTGAATAAATAAAAAGATTTAGGTGAAAATTTAGAGTTTTGATTTTGATTTTCTAATAAAAACTCTTAAGTTTTCACAAAAATGCGCATCACAAAATTAATCACGCTGCTAATCATAAAAATGCCCACAAGAAAATAAAACTTACAAGAAAGTCAGTTTTCTTGCACCAACTTTAAATATTTTAGTTTCCAACATTGTTTACTAAATTAGCGTACATACAGTTAAATAACAAATATAAAGTTAAATAAAAAACAACAATCAAACTTTAACAATGTTTTTAACATTGGCAACAATTTTAAGTGGCAAAAAAAAAAAAAATTGCTGAAAATTATAAAGTTAAATTGATTAATGAATTTTAACTATTAATAAGGTCTCTATGAATAAAGTTTTTTTTTAAGTTTAATATCTTGTTTCCTTGAATTTTCCAAACAGTTCATAATGATGCTAGTTAAGAGTGATATCAAAAACGAGAATTCAAATAAATTCCATTGATTTGAATTTTTATTGCCAAAAATGATAACTGATGGTATATTAATAATTTTTCATTTGCTTTTAGAAACATTATCAAGAGATGTAAGCATGTTTTAGTTCTATTTTTCCTTTTTCTAGATTAAGAAGTATAATTTTATTCAAAATAAAAGATCAGTTGCACATAATATAGCAAATTCTTTGTTCGATTATGGCTACATTTGTAAAACTATATCCTTATTAAAAATGGCCATTCAAAACTTTGAAAATCTAATAATCTTTCAGTAAAGGATTAAAAAAAGTAGAAATAAGCCCAAATAATCCCCCGATTGGTATTTCTTACGTTTCCAGATGAAAAATGATAAAAAGATAGCTTTATTCATTAAACTATTTCTAGTTGTAAATTAGCTATAAGCTAAAGCAAGACCTTATAGAAAATAATAAAATACTATGCACGAAACAAATGCTTAATGATCTGTGTTATTTAAACGGAGAAAATATTTAACTAACTTTTATATCTGAGTCCATTACATGGATAAAATTTTCATCATCTTTAATAGCGATTTTCTTTGATGACTTATCATAATAAATAAAGATATTATCTTGAGCAAGAGTATAAATATTACCACCCATGAATAATCTGAAAAATCCATTTGAACTGAGATTAGCAAAATCAAATACTAATAGAAATTGGTTGACATTAATTTGGAGGTTTTTAATAAGTATTTCAACAAGCCATTTTTTACTCTTGATTTTAAAAAATTGCAGATTAGTGTAATTAGTGTAATAAGATGCATTATTCTTATTAAACTGATTCTAAAATTAAATGTGTTCGCGACTATAGATGATATGAAAAATTAGCATAGTAAATAAATTGAATGAAATTCTTTTTTTTTTATTTATTTTTATGGCACAATTTATATCTTTTTTATGTGCAAAATTAACTGATGAATGCAATCGCTTAAGAAAATGCTGTTCTTTCTTATCCTTCATTTGTGTAATACACTTCTCGTACCAAACCCCACAATATTTAGAAATATTGCTGGCATAATATAAGAAGAATCTTTTATTATTTATTTGGTAAAGCAGATAAGAATAGTCCCATTGAGGTATACACACAAGTTATGAAAAAATAAACAGTTTTGAATATTTCTGGAAATGACGTAGAGATAAAATTACATCAAAGATGTTTTTAAGACAAATAGTAGTCACAGAAATATTTAATAATACTTATAAAATAAATTTTTTTTACTTATGTTAAATCTAGTCTACAAAAATTTAAATAGATATTTATGTGTTTTTATACAAAAGTAGAGAGTTTTATTATTAAAATAGAATTTTTTTACTATTTATTGAATGATCTCAGTGTACTTTGTAAATTTATGATTATTCTTTAAAGAACTAAATCACATTTATTGAAGTAGACGTTTCATATGATAGATAGAGTAATGAATCCAAGAATCACACACAGTTCTGAGATATTTAAATACTGACCCAAAAAATACAACATCTTGAAGGAAGCATGCACATAGTATGAAATTTACAAACGTTGTATTTTTTGTACGTATGTAAATTTACATCATTTGCGGAAAATAAGATATGCAAATCACTAATATTGTAACCCACCCGCACATCATGGACGACTATAATGCCACTTACAAGCACTACATGATGGGAGAAAAGAAATAAAATATCTATTGCTTGTACGGTAGTTGTTTTTTGTGAATTTTTTATTTGTCATAATTGTTTAACTAAGGTTCTTAGAAGACATCGAGTTAATGTCCTATTTCGACCTAGAAAGAATAGCAGCTTATAGGAATTGTGGTTTTTTTTCCCCACAAAATTAGGTGGTTGTCTTAGACGGAATCAAGCAACTATGATGCGAATCTATAATGCCTGGAAGCAAAACTGAAAGGTCGATGTATGGGACTGTCCACGACCACTTCGTTGCACCACTACACGTGATGACATGCATTTTGTGCGAATAGCAGAGATGGATCGCTTAGTGACTTCATGAAATATAGATTCTATAGATTCAGTCTGTTACACATCATTCAACGGCTTCTCATATCATTCAATGTCGTTTGCATTTATGTGGAATGTCTTCAAAGAAGTGTCCCTTTCTTCGTTTATTCATGACTCGAAACCATGACTATAACCAATGGAGCAATGAACAATGGACACAGGCAATGAAATGGATCTATATTGTCTTCACAGATGAATTCCGCTTCAGTCTGCAACCTTACTTCAGTCGAATTTGAGTCTGGAGGGATGGCGATGAAAAACTGCTGAACTGTTGCGTTACGCATTGCATACTGATTCAGAACCCAGTATCATGGTTTGGAATAGCATTATTTTTAACTCGTGCACCCCTCTAGTACACATTATTGAGATACTGAACAGCTACATCCTTCAAGTGTTGGAGCCGTGATTATCCCATGCCTTCAGTTTTTGCCATCGGCCATATTTCAACAAGATAACACACGATGACATGTATATGTTCACGAGTTCTTCTTTACCAATTAAATGGAATTGCTTCCTTAGCCTACATGGCCTTGTGTGCTGAAATACCAATCGAAAACGTGTGGTCTACGTTGGCATATTCTGTAACCACTGGCTTATGTCAGTTGGAATCACCAACAATGGCCTCTGACTAATTACTGATTTTATCATCATCCACACTTCACAAGAGACTGCAATTTCAATCATTTGTCATTAATATGACGTGCTATTTGCCAAATAAATTTTGCTGTTACATTTCTGCTCTTTTTGAGAGTTGCATTTTGAGTAGTTAGCAGCGTAATTTAGATGATAGTCGAAGAAAAAATGTGTTTTTCTTGATCTACAAAAGTTCTTTTATTAAGCTTATATTTGCAGTATAATATAACATTAATAGAAATGAAATTTATAAGACATAAATTATTCTTTTATTTCATACAAAATTGACACTTATAAGTGATGCTCTTAAAAGAAAATTATTATATGAAAGTTTAAAGAATATATTTTAAAATTTTGTAATTAACTATAAATTATGGTTTTTATTTTAAGTAATACTTATTATAAGTAATACTTAGTAATAATTAAATAATTAAAAATTAAATAATTAAATTAAATTAAATAGTTAAATAATTAAAAGTAATAATTAAAAAAATTATCATAAAAAAGTTTATTGACCGATTCCTTAGAAATGATATTAATGTTTGAAAAATATATATTAGGACATAATTTCGATTGAAAAAAGTACCGGTTTTTGTTTCTGACTTTTTAATTATAAAAAGCAAGTGAATTTTAATAAAATACATGGATTTTTAATGTATTTTTTTAGGAAAATAAATTTAAAGAATTAATGCTTGAAGTCATCCCAGCCGCTGAAGTAAATACTGCTCAAGTGAAAGTAGCCCTCAATTTTATCTATGGCTTTTTGAGATACGACCCGAAAAAGAGGCTGACTGCAAGACAGGCAATGCAACACATGTTTTTGAACAGAGGAATCGGACTTGGACCAGCAATGGACCCCATTTGGATCCACAAAAGTAAGTCTAATGAACATACCATCTACTTAAGCACAGATTAGCTTAGTTTGGTTAATTTATTTATCCATACCATTGATCGGTATAATGAATTATCCCATCAATGGTATGGGAAAAATCCTAAAGGAATTTACTTAACCCCAATGCAGGGTTAAGTAAATTCCTTTATTAATTGCCATTTTATTGACAAAACTGCAAACAAAATTATCCTCTTTATTACCAATACAATTTTTCGTATTTATTTTATGTAATTTTACACACACACACATTCATTGTATACATTAAATAATTTCTTGAATATAAAAATAATATTTTTAGGCTTTATTTAAAATAAAGAATGTAATTTTTATCAGTATAGTAAAATTCTCTCTTACATTTTAAAACTTCCTTAATATTAAATAAATAAGCAAATGCTGAATGTTTTGTTTCACTAAATTTCTAAACTTTAATTTGTAGGGGCTTTAAAATGTAGTTTGCGAGCTATAAGTCACAATGAGTTAATCGATGACCAAGATTTTTGCGAAGATGCATATCGTACTGATGAGTCAGAAAAATCTCTTGATAGTTTGGAAATGTATGAGGAGTGCCTTGCTATTCAAGATTCTGAATCTACTAAGTCATCTTTAGAAAAGAGACGCCGGAAACTGGAAAGCAGACAACAGACTCCTGGTATTAAGAATAGAAAACAGAAATTTGAAAACAAAGACGTTACCTGGAGTGATTACGGACAGGATCAGATTTCTGATTCGGAAAATCTGAGTAATTCGAGTTCAGATCACGCTACAGTAAACTTTTGCTGTTCGAGACTGCCAAATGAAAAGAAACCCAAAACATCTTTTTTGAATAAGAAAAATGACTTTAAAGTAATCGACACAAGTACGTGGAATAAAGGCAAGCAATCAAAGAATGGACAGATTGAAAATATGGTTACCGAAGTAAAAGTAATTAACTCAGAGAATAGTTTGGAGGGTGAAATTACTGATGGGGATTATAATGAATTGCCTTCCCAACGCGTAACTCCAAAGAAGGATTCAAATTGGAGACACAGCCCTGGTAACTTACGAGAATTTCTGTTGGAAAATTGCAATGTGGACACAATTCCACAATATTTAAGGAAAGGAATAACTGAAATTATAAAGAAAGACCTTGAAATAAATAATAATAGGTCGTTAGTTTCAAATGATGTTCATCAAGAGGAAAAATTTCCTTCTTTGCACAAATCTTCAGATATTAATAATTCATCTAATATAATACCTGATCAAGCATTATTTAACGAAAAATTACAGGGAAGTACATCGTCATTGGCAACTTTTAACGATTCAAAAGCGTTAAAGTTTGAAGAACAGCCTTATATTTTTGGACAGGACAAAGATGCAAACAACGCCACTTCTGATTTCTCCGAAAGCAATGTCAACACAAAATGTGGAGAAGCATTTCATCGAATGAATACTTTAAGGAAACAGCTAAACATTCTAGATGAAAAATTCAGTGAGCTAGAAAGTATCTTGATTTGCGAGAAATGTTCAAATAGCAACCAGTTTGTAAGCCCAGAAAAACTTTCAGTTAATTATCAACCTAAAAGTGCCACGCATGAAGAAATCAAACCGATGTGCATTGAAGAAAAAGCAATTGATGTAAATAAAGATCTAAAAGTATTAAATGTAGTTGATGCTTCTACTATCACTTCACCTTTTAATGAAAGACGCGAAGAAATTTTAGAACAATATAATCCTTTTGGTGATCCATCCGGCGCAAGAGAAATATATTCTGTTGTGGATACTCAACTCATGCCAATTTCTATACATGGACTTGAAAATTCTTATGTCAGAACTGAAGCTAGCTCCGTGGATACCGAAAGTAAGTTTTGAAATGTTTCTTACCAATTAAACCAGTTTCATACTGTTACTATTTAAGGACTTATACTAATTAATGAGCGACAACTTGATAGCTTACAAGATTTAGCATTAACATGCTAACCGTGGTTGACACCACACTAAATCTGGAAATAAGCAGCGAATCGAACTTCAGTACAAACTCTAAACCATTAATGCATTTCCCCGTGTCTAACACGGTTAAAAATTATTGGCAAATTTCCACATGCCCGTGTCTCACACGGGTGCTTTTGTATCTCGCGTTATTTTATTTCTAATGCCCGTCTGAGATCCGACCCAGTAAAAATAGATAGATTAGATTATAATATAACTTATTTAATATAAATGGCACAAGTAATGGATGGACCTCAGTTTACAATAACGTCTCTATATAGTATTTAATATAGATGTTTTTGTAAACTGAGGCTACAAAATTTAAGTATTTTTTAGATTTTTTTATATATTTTATACATTTTTTTTTCATTTTAATATAAATGCACACTCTATAACGTTTAAAAATCCTACACTTTACTGCTTTTCTAATGGCTTGAGTATTTTAAATATCAGACATTTAATGTTGAATTATGATTCAGTGACGAAACTCTATTCATAATATTTCCCTTTACATACTGCATCATTGGATGATCATTAGTATTTACCAGTAATTTATGCATATAGACCTGTTCAATAAGATGGTCATTCATTGGTTCAAGGTAAATCACAAATGAAATCATTCTTCTTCAAGTTGCATTCCTAAACCAGAAGCACGAGTAGCATAATAAGGCTCTAAGAGTTTTGTTTTCCAGTATTTTCAAATCAATAATGATTTATCTTGTTGTTAAGCGAGAATCAAAGCCACCAAGTTGTGATGTATATATTTTTTAATTTATTTATTTAAACATTTTTTTATAGAAAAGAAAAAGAAACGTCGGGCAAATCGAAGATTTATGAATTGGATGAGACAAAAATATCTTGCAATGGAAAGAATAATAAAATGCATGCCTTACAATATTATAAAATGAAAGAGTAAGTATTTTTGATATTGATTACAATATTTTAATTAACATTATTTTTCATGCATTATTTTCTTTAGGCGATAAATTTCATTCTTTATCAATAAAAGTTTTATGAGATTTCTATAACTTTTGGGAAATAATTAATACGAAGTAAGATTACCTATATTATTCAATGAAATTGTTATTTTCTCACTTTTTTATTTTGGAAGAAAATTATAAATTTAATGAATTAAATTTGATTTATAATTCTTTAGTCCCATTTTATAAATACAAGGGTTATTTAACTGGTATTTGCGTCTAAAAATGGGTTTCCAACTATTACAGCCAACCATGCCCAAGGTAGTACATGAACTATTGAATTGAAGACAAGACCCCTTATATTTCAGTTATGAAACTGATTGTAATAAACTATATAAACATATAGTTTTAAAACATTATGTGAAATTTTAGAATGAATATAATAAGAAATTTTAGAAAGAATTTTTAGAATGTTCTAAGATTATCTAATTTTTATAGTTGCAATTTTAAAGTGTCACTGAGATGATTAACCATTAAATTCTTCAGCAGAGTCTTTTATTCAATTTTTTATCATTAATATTGATTGCTAGATTTATCATTTAACTTTTTTAGAGAACTATATTCTGTTATGAGAGCTCGGCTATATTATATTATTGCAAATTATCTTTATAAAATTTGATTGCATTTAATACTTTGATGTAATCTAATTATGTAATATCTATTTATCTAATTATAAGAAATTCGACAGTAAAAATTTTTTTTTCAAAATTAAAAATGTTTAAATGTTGAACACAAAAATGTCTTTGATGAGGAACAACTTAACAAAATGGGAATACTGGAAACCGATCATATTAATATAACATGCTTTTTAGATATAAATTCCAATTTACATTGTTGATCATTTAAAAAAAACTGCTACACGAGAAACACAACACCTGATGTATATAAAAATAGTATGATAAGTAGAATATATAAAATGATATGTAAATGACTAGATTTTCATTACATTCATACAAAGTAGGTAACAATCATCTACAATGTGCTTAGAAAAGACTTCGCAGCAAAATTTTTTTCTCTGAAATTACATTTGTTTGTTGTTTAACATATAAGAAGTATTTATTGTGTACTTCGTATAAGAAGAAACATTTGAATTTAATAGAGGTCAAGTTACAATTTACAGATATTCTTATTTACTTTACTACAGCATGGCGCTTCTGGCTTTGGTCTAAGTATTAAGACGACTGTCAGTAAAAAATGGAACCGATGAAGTCATTTCAATCATAGTGTAAGAACTCATTGTTCCCGTCCCTCTTTAACAATCGGACAAGCAATGTTATTTACAGAATCTATAGGAATCATTAGCCCATGTCGCAAATTCTCAGTCAAGAAATGCGACTACCCGCTGTAAATGCCTACATGAAACCTTTAGCAGTATTGGTATGAAGTATGGACAATCAAATCGGTGATCAAGGTTTGGGCTACCCTTAGCGCATCATCACAGGCACCGATGGTATGTTTGACGACATGTCTATATGCAGGAATGATATCTTATTTTTCGAATGAATCTCTGTTCATCATGATGATCATATATGTTTGACAGTATAATAGAAAACACACGATGTCAACATGAATTCAATCGAATCAACAGTCACATCGAACTATCACTTGAAGTTATGGTATTAGATGCATTGGATATACTTTATATCCTTTTGTTTGCAATTTTATTGTAAACAAAATTGAATATTAGCTGTTACACATTTGATGCTCAAGACTCTGACCTGTATTCGAGACTTCTGTAAAACTATATTTCAACGGGATTGTTACAATCATGGTCATCCTTGATGCAGAACATGTTCGATTGTTGCCTTGAGTAACACGTTTCCCAAATTTTTAGACAATAGGAAACATCTGTTTAATAGTTATCAAGCGATTGACACGTTATTACACGCCAATCATTACATTCGATAAAGTGTGATATGGACTATCATTTTCGTATAAACCCTCCAAACTAATTCGAGTTTATGCTTGAGTGATACATTTTTATTATTGTCATCAGTAAATACTAATCTGATTTTTCATATAATTTCATGATTTTTCATCTGAATTTCATGAAATTTTAATAACTTTTTTTATTTCGTTGTGTATTTTTCAAATAAATATCATTTTACTATTTGCATTAATTGATGTGTATCAAATTTAATGGCCCGCTGTATAGATTTTCAAATAGTTTCAATTAAATACAGTTTTATTAATATATGAATTATTAAGTGTATATAAATAATTATTCACATCTTTTTTTATTTTAGGAATGAAAGATCCACAGTAAACAGATTTTGAAATTGAAGAATTTTACCAAAAATATGATGAAACAACATGAATTTTATAAATTGTTAATATTTTGTTCAGAATAAAATTTATAAACTATGGCTTAATATTTTATATTTAACTTACATCATATTTATACAAATTTTAAACATTCTGTATAAGTATTTGATAAGAAATTAGTTTAAGATTTATTTATTTGATTTCAATATAAATATATAAAATGCATAAATAACTTTTACAAGCTTCTTCATTTTTTTAAGTATCATAATGTTTATAAGAAATACTTTTTTTTAAGTAGTTTTTCATAAAGTATGATAAATATTTAACATTTGAAAAATATATATATAATAAATTTTCGGATTTGTTAAGGTGTGCAATATTTTACATTATGGAGCCAAACATATTTGCAATTCTTATAAATAAAATGTAATTTGTATGTTTATTTACATCAGTTTCGTTTTTGATTGTTGTTTAACAATCCAGGTAAGCATTTCTTGTAACGTAAACATTTATCAAGTAAATAAAAAAATGACTTCATTCAGTAAAAGTGTTTTTAGAGTCAAAGTACTTAATTCGTCAGATAAAATAGAAAATTATAAAAGAAAAAAAATATTGGACAAAGTCATTTTTGTGCAAGAGAATTATTAACATACATATAATAAATTCAATGTTTTGAGAATACTGTAGTTAGACAACTACTATCATAATATTATATAAACCTGAATACATAGATACTATGGTATGAAAAGTATTCAGAAAGTTATCATCAAAGAGTAGTCACACATGATTAACTAAGGTGTCATCAGTTCATTTGTATATTTGGGTATTTATCCCTCTCTTTCGAATACCACAATAAATAGTGATTACACAGAATAAATTCGAAAATGTAACCGATTTGGTTTGTTTATTGCCATACTTTGCGCAAGAAAGAAAATTCATCCAGTATCTACAGTTTAAAGAGGGTTTCAGGGTACTAGAATTATTTATGCCCTACTTAGGAATCGAACATATGAACTGTTGAACCGATGAATAGAAACGTACTTAATGTCTAATAACGAGACTACCTACATTTAAATAAAGATGATACTAGCTACGTGTGCCTATTATGAGAAGGAAGTCTTTCCTAACACTTTGCGTCTATCATGCGAAATGATTTGTACTTTATATATTTTTGAAATTAAGCTATAAATACTCATCAAATTCGAGAAATTCAGCAGTGTTTCTGGAGATTAAAAACAATTCAATTAATTTAAATTCTTACTGTGGCTTACGTAATATTTTAATACTGAAATGAATAAAAAAATTAAAAATGCCAAAGAATGTCTCTTTACTAACAACTTTAAAGTAATCAATAAAATGTATTGTTCTTAATGGAAACAAAGAAAATAATTTGCAGAAAATTTAGCCTATTGTTAGTTTCGGAACTTAATGTTATCGGCATCTAATATCTTCTTTCAACGCATCTCTAGTTTTGCAATCGCCTTGCTTTAAAATTTGATTGTTTTGGACTCAAAGAAGTCCATGAGTGCTTGGTGGAAATTTGCTTCATTGTGATCAATCTACCAATCTGAATTCCTTAAAAGAAAGCTTTTCTGTACCTTCATTCATTGTAAGCGCTTGACATATTTGGCGACTTGATGCAGTTGTTCATAAGCCGATGCGTAAAGCAAGCAACTCTGACGATGTTCCTTGGATATTTCCATGTGTTTTCTCTAAGGAACGAGTTACAATTGATGAAAGTGTATGATTGATCTTGCTTTTATAACGACTAGCATTCTCATTCGCAACTGACAAGTTCTTAAGCCACGCGATACGCTAATTTTCATACCTATTCCCACTTCTTTCAAAGGGAAAGCCAAAATAACGAGAATTTTATTCTTTACCAATTTTCAAAATTGTATTCACGCATGAAAAAAAGTTAAAAATAGCAGAATTTCATAAATCATCTATTCTTATATATATATATATATATATATATATATATATATATATATATATATATCTGTGTGTGCTTAGTTAGATATAATTATTAGTAATCATATCATGTGATATAATCACAAATATCATCCTCTGACTTAGTTTAATTAAGTATAATCATACGTAAATAATAAAATCAAATCATTTAATCACTATTAGTCCATAATAAATTACCGATGATTTAATTTTACTATTAATTTTAGATTACATCTGCAATGATAAAATAATCATTAACGGTTTTTGAAAAATGCAACATGTGTTCACTTCCATATGATTATTGTATTCATTTAAAATAAAATTTGTAAATTTAAGTTTTTGCTATAGTTAAAAAGGGGTTTTAAATTTTATGGATTACAAATTAACAAACATTAATAAATTTCTAATTTAAGGATCAGGATATTTTATGCTGATTCTTTTTTTGCATAGAGATTTTTGTTTGCAATTGTAAGAAAAGTTTAATATTTTACATATTTTGAACTAAAATGGAAGTACATTACAAATATTTAAATTAACAAATTATTGCATTAGTAATTATATTAGGCTATAGAAATAAAAATTAATGCAATGTTAGTTAAGTGATAAAGAATTATTTGCATAGAGCAATAATCATTATTTTAGAAAAATAGTTAAAAACAACTAAAAATTCTTACTTCTTAACTATGAAAATCTCATAATTAGTGCATATGAGTTTCTCTAAGCCATTTCTTTTAAATTTTAGAAATATATTTTACATCATATTTTTATTTTCACTTTTTAAATCTTTACATAAATATTGTTTCTAGAAAATTTACTTGTGAAAATGTCGTCTGCATTTTAAAATGATGGTTAATCAATTTTATTTCAATATTGTATTTTAATTGAAAAAGATTGAAATTAAGTTTTTTATCATTATTTTTATGTGTATTTTTTTATAATTATTTGGCTTTTATATTATATTTTTATATATGAGAATATGTAACTTTTCAAATAAATTATTTCACACAAAAATAGTATAGCAGACGATAAATTACTGCTGACATATTTTTTCTTATCACTCTGAATTTATTGCTTTGTTGCTAGTAAAACAAGCATTTTCCTTTTGTTTTTATTATAATTTTATTTGTTTAAAATTAAATCAATATAATTCATACTCTTAAATAATTAATCACATTATGAACGAAGATACAGAAGAAATTAATTATTTTAATCAAGAATCTTCTTCCTCTTTTCTACATGAATATTTAAAACTGCTGAAAGAGAATGCAGACATAAATGCTTTGCAAAAATATTTACCACTACTTACGAATTTCGAAGACACAGTTGATTCCAATTCAAAAGATTCCAATATTCTGGAAATTATTAACGAATGTCACCAAATAGTATTCTCTTTTATTTTGACAAATTCTCCTCAATGTGCAAAGGAAGAAGAAGGTATGTATTTAGAAATGATACTTCTTTTATCAATGATAAAATTAAAATTGATTACAGGAGACATAATAAATATCGAATTCAAAGATAATTTACTTAATATATTAAATTATGGCTGGAGTTTTTTTAAATTTTGCAACAAACATAACATTATAAATAAATCTCTATATTATAATAATAAATGTTTTAACATAATAGAAAAAATTACTGATTCAAATAGTGAAATCGATGTCTCTTTGAAGAAATTTCTTGGGGATAAAAAAATTATTTTAAAGTTACATCATATTGAATGTCTGAGAAAATCTGGTAGTTTGAATAAATGCAGTGAAATGCTTTTTTCATTCAAGAACCAAATAATCAATAATTCTTCATTTGTCGAATATTTTCTACGCCTTTGTTATAATGTTAGTGTGAAATATATAAAAAACGAACAATACAATGAAGCATTAGAATTATTAACATTTTCAATGGAAGATTTATGTACATTTGAGTGTTCGAAGGAAATTCGAATTTCCATTTTGAAAATATTATCTATGACTTATTTGCATTGTGAACCTGAACATAACTGGAAAAAATGCATGGATATATTAGATCAGGTCTGCGCAGAAACTCCAGATCTGTTGTTTTTGTCGTGGAAACTAAAAGCTGCTCTTTTTTCCAAGAATATCAATATCATTCAAAAAGTTCTCATGCAAATTAAGACTCTCAAAGAAATTTCAATAGGATTTATTTTAAACATTTCTCAACAACTAAGGGATCAAGGGTACACACATTTAGCAATTAATACACTCGCTTCTTTCAGATACAGATTTGAAGCAAAAGATACACTGTTTTTATTGGCAACTGAATTGCAAATTCATTGCAGTACTATGTCTGAGGAGAAAGCTCGTGGTATACTCGATGAAACTTTGCAAGTATTGAAAAGTAGGAAATTACCTATTTCGAGCATCTATCCTCTTTGTAAAGTTGTTTTCTCGCACACTTCTGACAAATACACAAAGGGATCATTCAGTGAATGTGTAATGTGGTACGCAAAATGCTTAAATATGTTTGAAGAATTGGATGTGAAAAATAATGTCTACTATAGCCTGCAAAGAAGAATTTGCTTTTGTTACATGAATTTGAAAGATATTAATAAAGCCAAAGGGAGTCTTTTTAAATTGGTGAATTCGCCAAATGCAGAAGGATTTGATGTGTATTTAATACTTCGAATAGCAGTTTTAGCTGAAGATGAGAAGTTACTTGAACTTGCCTTGAAAAAATCAGGTAATCATTTTATTTTTAATATTGAATCATTTATTTAATTTTTAATGGACTTGACTTGAACGAAGAAAAATATGCACGACATATCATGTATTATTAACAATTTCAACTACATTTTCTCATTTAAATTAAATTTAATAGCTTTGTTTTTAATTTAATTTTTAATTGTTCTTATTTAAATAAATTGCCTCTTGTAACCTAATTTAAAAGGAAGAAAACCGTCTAGTGTGACAAAATTCTGTATTATCGAAAAGAAAAACTGCTAATATCATTTATCAAGCAAACTATTTAAAACTTCATTAATTGGTGCACTTACAAAGAAATTTAAAACACACAATTACAGATATTATATCAATGTTAGATTACATTAAAATACAAATTGGATACAGTGGTTTTCCATTGACTGGTTTTTTTCTCCAATAGCTTTAATACTGAATTTTCTTCTGTTTAATTTCAAATTAAATTATTTCTAAGGCAATTATTTTATAAAGTTATTTAAAAGGGAGAATTTTTTAACCTATGTTTATCTCACACATAAACGTAATTTAATATTGTAAAATTGGTAATACCATAAATATATAACATTAATATTTGAATAATATTAAATGGTATAAACTTAAGCAAATACTTTAAGAATTATAAAGAAAGTTGCAAATTTGAGATCACGTTTGCAAATGGTTGAACCATACTCTTTAAAAAGGAAGCTTTGAAATTTTATTGACCTTTTCTATTTTGATGTATCCAATAGTCATATATACTATTTAATATGCAGAAGAGTAAGGAAAAGTTTCTGCAGACACATTTGTTAAAAAAAGAGCTTGGAATTTTTCTCATTTCTTAGCTTGCAACAATTTAATATAGTCCATCATTTATAAAAAGTTCTGCAGGAAAGTAATCTTTTATCTAATGAAATATTTTAATTTGAAAAAATTATCTGCTTGGATTCATATGCTTAAATGAACTTAACAATAATAAATTAATAAAAATTATTTTAAAACATAATAATATTTTTAAAAATTTTTTTGATACTCACTTGCGTTTTCTATTTTATTATTCTATAATCTTTTCATGGAATTTATAAATTTATTTGTATTTATAGTTTGGAACATATATACTGTTTTGCTAGTTTTATTTTATTAATTGTAAATCTTATTCTTTTTTATTTTACCCAGAAATTATTGATAACAATAATTTCAACCAAGCTGTTTTAGCTTGCCTTGTGGATACTAATAACTGTGGGAAGAAATTGTTTTTGAAAAAAATGTTGGAAATGCTCTTCGAAAGATTCAACATGATGAGACGAATACAGCTGCCTATTCAAGCATTCCAATGCTTTGTTAGAGTGTACCTGGATAATATAAGTAAAGCATCTTTAAATTTTCTTAAAGAAAAATCGTGTTATGAAAATTGATTGACATATTTTTTGGAATAAATTACATTTATATTGTTGAAATTGAAAAATGACAATATCGTTTGATTTTTAATTTATGTAATGAAGGAATGAAAGATTTAAAAACTATAAGGTGAACTGAGACTATAATTAAATAAAAACTAGAAATTTTATTATAAATTGAAAATTATTTAAATGTATTAATATTCATTTTAATTTCATTGATACAAAGGAAATAATGCCTTTGTTGTTATTGTCGTGTGCCAGCCAGGCTGGCAATATAGGGTGCGCTACTCCACTTTTCCAACTGAACCATATTTGGTGTGGAATCCGACTTCCTCAGTACACACATGCCATAAGTACCCGTTTATAGGGTAGGCAACCATACACACACAAATAAAGGACAAAGACAAGAAAGAGAACGAGAGAAAGTACATCCAAGCCAGGATTCGAACCCAGGTTCCCCCCATCTGTAGTCAGGTACGTTAACCACTAGACAGGTTGGGCGGCAAATAATGCCTTTAATAAAATATAAAGAGTAAAATATTAAAGGCAATTTATACCAATAAAATGCATAAGATAATACACTAATGTTTCCGTGATACAAATTCGCTTTTAGCTGATTACTTTTATTAGTTGATTTTTGAGATTATTTTGCAAACTTGCTATTGTTTCGAAGTATATTTAACTGAGAATTTTTATTAAATTTTTCGTTTTCAATTTTTAATGCATGTATCTTTAAAAGATGTTTTATTTTTTTAGTTAAATCTTTTTTCCCCATTGTAAAAGAGAGAGCCAATAAAAGGAAATACCGCCAGTACCAATATTGGCGATAAATAATTTGGCACAAATTGTTTTTAACATCTGTAACAAAGATTCTCACTCAAAAACCACTTTATCACACATGTTTGCTTAGAGAATGTCTTATCACTTAATCTGCCGACTAGAACAGTTCTATCTTACTTTACTCTGTGTATACGCACATGATTAATTAAAAACATTGATAAAATACTCAAGGCAGAATAACAATATGATGAGTCAATAAACCTATCACCATTTCAAAAGTAAAATAATTCCTCTTCTCCATGATGATTAATTGTTTTATAAAGTCAAACTGTGAAGAAGCACATAGTGATTTAATAAAGCATTAAGAACAGAATATGATTTAATAATAATTTTGCTTAAATTGCTTATAAACAAAGATTCAGTGGCACGACCACCCTTATGGGGAACAAGGCCTTTAGTGCGCATATATGTTTCCATGACCGCGAGCCTTTAGGTGAGAGGTTTTCAATTAACACGACATATATATGTCGTGTTTAGGTATATATGGATGTTTAGGTGAGCAGCCTACTGCGAAAATCCCAGAGTTTAGTTGCCAAACATGCTTGGTATTCAATTTTATCGACCCATTGAAGGGATGAGAAAAGCTGAGTCGAGACCTTGCCAAGTCTGAGGATCTAACTTCGGATCTTTTCTAACTGTAACTGTTTGTAACTTCGGAAGCATTACTACTACTCCATTGGGTTTCTAAATTACTTAAACATATCACAATAAGCTTTGTTGCCTTGTTTTCTTTATTTAATATAAAATAGACATTATTAAAAAGATTATTAAACTTTATTTATTTATTTATTTTTTTTTTTTTTAGTTACAATTGCACTAAGTTTTATCTAGATGTTACGTTCATCTTAATTTCATTTACTACAATATTAAATACCAAAATAATTGTAATTATACTTCCACTAAAATATTTTGGTAAACATTTTCATAACTATCAGCTTTACGTATTTGTTGAAGTTTAATTTAACAAACCTTAATATAAAGATTATTTAAATTATTTTAATTTGATATACTTATATACATTTAAAGTGCATAAACTTTTTTATTTTAAATTTGTATAAGGAATGATTTCTATCGGAATACCTGAAATACAAACTTTAAACATAAATATGATGTGTTTATGAATGTGAAAATTAATACTAGCTTCATTAATATATCGGTTGTTTGAAATATTTAAAATATAACTTCTGTGCGCACAGTTTATTTTGTATCTAATTATTGTGACTACTTATTCCGATTTTTTTCATTTTTTGTAGTCGATAATCATGATAAAATAATCTTTCTTTTGGAAAAAGCATATGAATCTTTATCTCAAGTAAGTATGGTCTCTAATTATTGTATAATGCAATCATAAGCAAATCAATAAAAAAGAAAATCAAACTTCACTTTTAATTCTTCAACAAATGTATATTTTTTAGCAATAATAAAAAATAAATAATGTGAATAAAATTGAGTGATTTTAAAATTATTCATAGAAATTTGTTTCGTTTCTTTGGATAATGATTTAATATGAAATTCAATAAATATGTCCTTTTTTTTAAAACTTAACGCCAGTAATTGCAAATTAAATTTATGTTAATTATATTAGAAATTATACATTAGCATTGAAAAAGTGTATGATTAAAAATAATCATTAAGTGTCTAAGAAAAGGAATGAATTAAGATAATTATTCGCATAAAAGGGAAAGAAAAAGAAAAAACAAATATTTCATGTAATTATTTAAGAAAACAATTAAAAATTATTAACGAAATTTTACTCACAATACTATATTAAAAAAGTATTAAATATTTCACTGACGAATCAGATAAATATTTTATTAATATCGAATTGAGTTATTTGTTACTCAACACAATTACAAGAATGTTTAATTGTTTTCATCAGTTTTTTCAAATTAATCTGTTACTTAAATATAAATAAACAATGATGTCTAAAATTATAAGAAATATTTTTGATAAATCTTTAGATATCCATTTTCAGTGTTTGAATGATTTTTTATGATTCAGCAAATTCCCATGACAGCTCACACATATGTTTTCAATAAAATAATCAAATTTAAAAACCTGTTTTGTGTTGACAATATAAGTTGCTACATAAGAAGTTACTTTTTCTAAGAAATCTGGGCTCAGATTTACTGTACGGTCACTCTTGGCACAATTTTCCAAAGTTGGCAATAAATAACATTTTCTGGCAACCCAACCAATTCTGACCAATTACATATAAGGGATTCCGACCAATAAAGTATGGGGGATTCTGACAAAATGGGAACAGACCAAGGAAAAATGGAATATTTTGTTTATTTTCAGACCTCGCTTGTACAGATTGGCGAGGTTATCAGGATTTTTAGCAATTTTTTGAAAAAGTCGCCAAGAGCAACCGTACAGTAAATTTTTACCGAAATCTGTAAAAGACAAAATTTAAATGATCAGCAAATTTTTTTTCAAATGAAAGATAGAAATTTTAAGTTTCAGCTAAAATAAGTGAAAATATTGTTCACGAAATTTGTACACAAAAATCGTTCATCTATACATTTCATCATGTACCTCAGGGATTTCACAATATTTTCTTCTGCATAATATTTTTCTCTTAAATTTGTTTAGTTACTGATGTTTAAAAACATGTCTTTTGAAATAACCACATAAAAATAGCATTGTGTCAATCAAAATCACACTGTGTCTATCAAATCTTCAGCCAAAGAGATAGTGAAATGTGCTTTATAAATAAGACACACACAAATCTATAGAGACATTTCCTACTGTTATTACTGCCTCTATATTAATTATGTTGATAATGTAGTAACAACTATTGTTCAACAAGGATTTTTAAAAGATAGATGCTCATAAAAAATTCCATGTATTATACAGTTTAATATTTATAAGGTGATTCCATGTTTGCGACCGGAATCTCGTGGAGTTTCCAAAAGTAATTGATGAATTATTTCCTCATCTTAAAGTCATGATCTATAATCATTCTGGAATTGTTCGTATTCTGAAGAGTCCATCTCTGAATTATAGAATTCTGATGAAAATCATGTTAAAAAATACAGAGATGCAATGTTTTCTTGTTTGTCTCATATTAAATATCTGACAAGTACTTAACAAACACTTCAATAATATAGTTACTTCTTTGAAGACTTTATTATTTTTCTGACTTTCTCGTCCCTTTAGAATGACGAATGTGAAACACAGAAATTTTTTTAGCTCTTTTCTGTATAAAAATTAGAAGTACTCAAACTTTATTTGTCGACTCATAAAATCTGTTATAATTTAATTTAAATAAACTATAAGAAAAAATTCTTATAGTTTATTTTCGAAATAAAATATAATTTTTTAATTAGTTTAGTGATTAAGGTAAAGTATAGTCTTTTTAATTTATGATCCCAAAACAAAGGAACATGCAAAGGAAGAGCGTTTTATTAGTTCTCTTGTCCGAAACTTAGTTTTTCCCTAAAAACTAAAGCAAGTTATATGAATCGTAATACTTTATACATACAGCTGCATATTAAGATGTGTCACATCTTCTCTTTCTATTTTTTCTATGGTTTTTTTTTTTTTTCCTGTAAATAGTTTAAGCTAGAAATTAATCGGCACCATTACTACCTCTAAGCCATATTTCTAGAGTATACATTATTTAACCTAAATATTTCCTATTATGTAAGTTTTAAGAAATTTTTTTAATTCTAAAAACATTAGCATATATTCAAGCTTACATATTAATTAAATTTAGATCTGTGTTGATCTCTATTTTGATTTTCACTAAATAAATGCATAATTAATTAATATGATTTTCTCAAAAAATATCAATAATCTCAATTAATTATTTACTTACTGCCATAATCAGTCAAGCATTATTATAAATCCATAATCAAGCGACTAAATTTATTATTATTTACGGATGAAATTTGAAAACAATAAATAATATTAAAATTTGTAATATTTATTTTTTTCTTTTAGGAACATGATGAGAAATCTATTAAAGCATCACAATGGTTTTTTCAAGTATCATGGAATCTCGCTCTTAAACCTGAAAACAGAGATATTGAAGCATTTCAATATTTTTTATTGTCTTGCAAATTTCAGAAAAAAGACAAAATATTGCCCATTCGTCTGAAAAAAACTCTCATGCTTTGTGCATCAGCTGGATTACACGCTGTCCGAAATTGGAATGAAGAGTATTCTAAATATGCCGAAAATAAAGACGAACTTATAAGGTATGAGTTCTTAAGCGATTTCACATCCTAACTACTGTAATTTAACAATTTGAAAAAGTTATGAAAACTGAATTTTTAAAAAAAAATTCTAGTTATGTGGTTTTTAAAATTTTGAGAGCTTACATACAGCTTGTCAAGACAAATTCGGCAAAGTAAAGTAGTGGAAGAAAGTAGAAGCAAAATGAAAAACATTATGAGTATTAAGGCGGATTATAAAGTCTAAAAATTAAACGCTAATAGTCAAATTTACTGTATAGCTCAATCGGCATTTAGATTCTCTAGCTTCAGCATTCAGAAGGTGCATTTATAAGAAGAACTTCTACAGCTGAGAAAAAATTCCCTAACCACTGGTCACAGATGTTAATGAAACACTTGAAGGTGAATCTGTCATGATATAAGTAGTCGTATCGTAATTTTCTCTGGTGCAATTGTAAATCTGAAAAGGAGGATCACTGGAGAAAAGTATAGAGAAGTTTTGACTGATGAGACCTTCCTATCATATAACTGTTGTTTCCTGCAAGAAATGTAGTCTTCCAAGATGATAACACTCATATTTAAGCAATGAGAATTGTCAAATTATAGTTACATGAACACGAAGATTAATTAAAACTTCCATCTTAGGTTAATCTTAGACAAATGAGAAAAATCAGAAAACTCCTCAGCACTCTTAAATACTGAGAACTCTTTATATTTCTAGCATTCATTTTAGAATGCCAAATTGTTGCTATTTCGGAAGCAATATGTGTATTTTTGAGCCATTAAAAAGAATTAAACCCTAAATTAAAGCTTCTTTATTTATATATAAGTCTAAAACTATATAAAATACAAAATTAATCACTAAGCAGGATATTTCACTGATAACAATAATCATGTAATGTTTTTCTCATTTCAGAGAAGTGTTAGCTGTAATCAATGAATGTAGAAATTTAGATAATTTGACAAATCATTCGCTGATGAACTTACTTTTTCTGTATGAGTTTGAGACGATACTGCAAATGAAAGATTCATCAAATGACACCATTCTCAAACGAATGCTTCAGCAACCACAAATAGATACGTCTACACTTCAGAATTCTGCTGCTATAGTTTTCGTAAGCATTTATTTCTCTGTGAATTCAAACACGGATGTATATATATATATGCATGCATATATGTAAAATTTTTTGCAGGAACACTGTAAAGATAATTATAAATTAACAACAATGATTTTGAAAACTGCTATCGTAAAAGAAATGGAGAAAATGCATCCAGATTATCATACAATCAGTAAAATCTATCACAATCTGCTTCAAGTATGTAATTTTTGTCATTTATTTAAAAAAAAAGAATATTCTAATAATCATTAAGTTTTCTACTTCTATGGAAATAAAATGTTTCCTATATAATATATAAATAAAAATTTATATAAATAAAAGATAATTTTTCATGTGTCTTTTTATATTTCCCATAATTTTATCGCAAAAGACAGACATGTTTTTACTTATACTAAATGAATCATAATAAATGTAATAACGTTTTATTCATAGGTTTTATTTAACTCTCAAGATAACCCCTCAGTCGAAGAAGAAACGTTAGAACTCTGCAGAGAGCTATACAAAATGCTTGAAGAAGAAGAAATTTTACGAGAATATCCTCAAACTGAGGTATACATCGCAGAAAAATATCTATTATTTATAAAGAAATATAAAATTGCTCTAATTTTAAGCATTATTTTTATTCTCATATTTTATTAATATATTCAATAAGTTTTACATTCACTCTTTAACTTAAAAAAAAATTAAAATCAATACTTTGATTTTAAAAATCACAAGAATTAAATGGCTCCAATTTAAAGAATTTTGCATAACATCCTGTTGTTGCTGTTTATCCACTTAATATTTGACATACACTGCCTGACGTAGAAAATGCAACACCATGAAGTTTTGGTCGTATAAATATG
Organism: Latrodectus geometricus; assembly: GCA_026290005.1. NCBI lineage: Eukaryota > Metazoa > Arthropoda > Arachnida > Araneae > Theridiidae > Latrodectus > Latrodectus geometricus. Next base: position 31,797 of record JAPDSC010125799.1, read on the forward strand.
CAAATTTCGAAGATTACGCAGCGGAACATGTTATGCAAATAATGTAAAATGCAAGTTGGTCATGTGATTATTGCGCCAGATAAAAGGGATAAAAACGGCGGACAAGCCGACAGTCTTATCTCTTTGCTGCTTAGGAAATCCAGTATTTCGGAAAATTAAAAGCTGCAGAAGACACATGTGGATGAAATGATGACTGGACGACGACATCAAAGGCATTTCCGGCAAACGGACGGTTTTGTGAGAGGTTGAATTGTAGGCTTACGTATGGCTGGTTAGTCCTACCGTCGTATCGCTGCTGAAACCCACTTAGATGCATCAACTGTATGCATAATTTGAACCAGATGGGTGAATGAATAAAATACTAATAGTCGCATAAGACCAGGTCCACCTAGACGGACAACAGAACGGAAGGATCGACGCATCCGAATGGCAGCTATGGCGGCCCCACAATCAACATCTCTTGACATTCTGCGCTATGTGCAGCCAGTTCTGGATGCTCCAATATCTGCGAGAACAGTTGCACGACGATTGGCTGAAAGTGGCTTGCACACACACCGCCGTTTACGAAGACTACCATTAACGCCAAGGCACTGTTGGGAGAGATTGCGATGGTTTCATCAACAAGCCACTTGGATGATTGAATAGCAGAATGTGGTGTTCAGCGACGAGTCTCGGTTCTGTTAGACTAATGATAGTCACAGGGTGTGAGTCTGGAGGCGTCGGGGAGATCTCATCCAACTCAACCACTATTTTTGAATGCCACACTACTCGTCAAAGTGGAATAATGGTTTGGGGTGCAATCAGCTACGATAGCAGATCACCCCTAGTGCGCATCAAAGGCACATTGACGTCCCGACGGTACGTTGATGTGGTGCTGCAACCTGTTGTGCTACCTTACCTTCAGCAGCTGCAAGATAGCATTTTCCAGCAGGATAACGCAACATCGCACACGTCACTAGTCAGCAGACAAGCCTTGCAGAATATCCAGTTGCTTCCTTGGCCTGCGATGTCTCCTGATCTTTCCCCGATAGAACATATCTGGGACGGGATTGGACGTCGTTTGTCTGATATACCCCAGCTTCCGTTGGAGAACGAACTGTGGAGAATGGTTCATGCCATATGGGCTTCTATCCCCCAGGACACAGTCCGGACGTTAATTGACTCTCTACCTAGCAGAGTGTCCACTTGCATCGCCCCGAGAAGCGGCCATACTGCTTACTGATTATCTGCATATTTCGTCAATGAATGAATTTATCTTTTTGTAAATAAAATCACTTATTTATATATGCATGCTCTCTGTCTGTGCATTAATTTTTTATCACATTCTATCCAATATTTTATGGTGTTGCATTTTCTATGTCAGGCAGTGTATGTGAAATCAGCTCCAGAAAGTTGTTGAGCTCCAAAAAATTTATAATTATAAAAGGATTGGATATTAAGTCTCTCTTATTAAGTTCGATGCAACCTTGAGTATAGTCTGGTGAAGGTAGATTAGATTGGCGTTTAGAGAAAATTTATATCAGGTTCTTCTCCACATCCCTTACATTTTATTAATTGAATTACTTTGGCCAAGTAAGGAAAATTAAGATAGTGAGAATTTTTAATGATATCGTCAGAGATTACACACTCTCATAACTAAAATGTATTATACAGAAAAATGCAAATACTTATTTTTCATTCGAAATTTAAAATTATAATAAATAATTATGCACCTTAAGTGACACCCATGCAACTTAGGAACATTTAATTTTGCTATCGACCTACATATACATGTTTATATGCAAGAGTGTGGAAAATATCTATCTGTCGAACTCCATTTGGTTTTGCTAATCACCAGAGGGCACTGATTCTTGTTACAATTTAGATAGCTTAGTCCTTCTTGCTTCTTTGTTGCGTAGTTGTAAGGGAACCATGTTTTTCAGATAGGATCGACTTAATCGGCCCAATATGAAAAACACGTACTTTTTATTACTTCTTTTATACTACTAAATATTTTTTTAACTTTCCAACAGCGTATTCAATTAGAAGGTGTCAATATCTTCGCTGGAGCCAAAGGGAAAAGATCCCTTCTTAGATCTAATCCTAAATAATTTATTTAAAGAAAAGAAATCTTGTCCATGAGTAATTTGTGTTTATTTTTCGATTTAGATTTTGTGGACAATGATCAAATGTTGGAATTGTGGAATTTTCAAGCTGACTGCTGGCTTTCACACCTCCGCAAATCAATGGAGCTCAATGGCTATGAAATTCTCATCGAAATTGGACGGCCTCAAATCTGTTCATGAAGAAAAAATGAGAAAACTTTATTCGCTTTACTTTCCAGACTCGAATAATTAAAAATATTTCATAATGTACTTCAGAAACTTTTCGAGCAATTTTCGTACATTTACAATTAAATGACATTTACTTTGAACCATTCATGTTTTTGTAAATGCTTCAACTTTTCTGTTCCAAAACTGTGTATAAATACTATAATTCAAAGAAAAATAGCTGTCTTAAATGGTAAGAAGAACAC